>JARHVA010001956.1:2430000-2742500 GCA_037957365.1 Torreya grandis
GAGCAGGGGAAAGGTGAGAGAAAACACCAGCATCAACCGGATTCAAGCCAACAACCATGTCACATTTAGCTCAGAGAGTTTCATGTAAAGAACTAAGGATTTTTCCCCATAAGAGCCTAAGCTCTAAATGCACATCCTAAAAAATCCTCCTGTTTCTCTCTAGCCATATATGCCACAAGATGAAGGAAGGACCAATGGACCAAGCAATCTGAAGAAATGAAGCCTTTAAAGGGGGTGGCCCAACCAATCCTAGAATTCTACCAGAGAGGAAGCATGCCAGCAAGAGCAACCCCACACGTTCCACCAATGGTGCCAGATCTGTTTGGCAAAAGGACACTAGAAGAAAAGGTGAGCGACATTTTCCTCACTACTGCGGCATAAGACACACATGGATGGCCCCTGGAAGCCCCACTTATAGAGATTGTCCCAAGTAAGACACCTGTTGTAAACCAAGATCCAGAGGAAAAAATTACACTTAGGCCATGAAAACCGATTCCACACTTTCTTGCACCAAGAGATTAACCATTACTTAGTCAATGCCAGGTACCTAGAAGAAATAGAATAGTTTCTTGAAGAAGCACCACCCCAAGCCAAAACATCCCATCCCTGTAAAGAGCTACATCCTCTAGAAGCCAAAATTTGGGAGAGCTCCAGCCGGTCCTCCAAAGAGCCAACTTGTGGCCACTCAGAAGAACTCTTCCACTGATAGCCAACAACAGTGCCCAGGCTAAAGGCCTCCTTATAGTGCGCCATCATGTTCCACCCAGCGAAAAGGAAAGAGACACAGAGAGGTTGTAGGTGAGGATGAGAGGATAAGAGCAGAGGTGACCCATCCCAGGAGTCACTCCAAAAGAGGGCCCCAATGCCACTGTTGCAGATCCAAAGAGACTACGCTTCATAAGCTGAGCTCCCCGCTTGAGGGTATCCCAGACCAAAGACCCTCTTCCTACCAAAGGAAGCCTGGAAATATCTGAAGGATCAGCCCCAGGATAGTACTTGTGAGCCAAGATATGGGCCCAGAGGTGAGATTAACTGGAGCACCAACGCCAATAGAGTTTGGCATCAAGAGCTTCACTGCATAAAATGGCAGAATGCAGGCCAAGGCCTCCTTCCTTTTTTGGGTGGCAAACAATATCCCAATTGATAAGGCTCCATTTAGTATTCTGCAAATTACCACTCCAAATAAATTGGCACGAAAGAGCATCAAATTCCTTAAGAAAATACACCAGGGCAGCCTTCACCATACTACGATATATGGGAAGTGCTTGGATAACCGATTGCAGAAGTGTCACCCTGCCAACAGTAGTGAGCCACCTGTGAGACCAATGAGTAAATTTTTACCTTAGCTTGTTCAGCACATTCTACCAGAAAAGCCTAGGCTGCCTTCCAACCCCAATAGGAATCCCCAAGTAGATCAACGAAAGAGATTGAGTCTGAAACCTCAGGATAGTAGCAATCCTCCACTAGATAGGCTCCAGAGTGTTGAAAAAAAAAATAGAGGACTTGTGCTCATTAATTTTTTGCCCAAAAGCATCCAGATAAGTGTCAAGGGTGAGCCAAAAAGCTTCAGCTTTAGGAATCTGAGCTCTCCCTGTCAAGGTTGTGTCATAAAAAAAATGGAGGTGGGTCAAAGTAGGTAATCAATTTCCCCATTGCTATCCATGTAGCGTATTTTTAGATACATGAAACTTAATAAGTCAGCCAAGCCCCTCCACCAAAATGATAAACAAGTACGGGGAGAGCAGATCTCCTTGGCAAAGACCTCTAGAGGCACCAAAAATCTCTAAGGGTTCACCATTTATAAGGATCGAGAAGGAGGGTGTAGTAACATAGCTCAGAACCCAGCAAACCCATGCCTGATTGAAACCAAAAGCCAACAGAACTTTATGCAAGAAGCCCCAATTGACTCTGTCATATGCCTTAGCCATATCAAGCTTAATGAACAAGGCACACTCCTGAGAAGAAATCATAGAATGAATAGCCTCAGAGGCAATAACCACCCCATCCAGGATTTGTTTACCAACAACAAAACCCCCTTGTTCCTCTGAGATAACTGTGGGAAGAACAACTTTAAGCCTCTCCACAAGGAGCTTTGTAATAATTTTATAGACCACATTACAAAAAGCAATGGGCCTAAATAAGTCCAGCTGATTAGCCTATTCCTTCTTAGGAATCATGATTAAAAAGGTAGCATTCAATGCCCAAAGCATTTCTTTCTTCGAATAAGACTCCTGCACCACATCCAAGAGGTCATGATTGATTATATCCCAAAACTCCTGAAAGAATTCAACTGGGAAACCATCCGGTCCTGGAGCTTTGCCTTTATGCAAGCTGAAGACCACCCCCTCCAATTCAGACATACCAATAGTCCGCATAAGGGACTCATTCATTTCTGGTGCCACCACAGAGGGTATACAAGATAAAATAGTATTTTCAACAAGCTCAACTAGAGGCAAATCATCTGAAAAAAGAGCAAAATAAAATCGAACAGCTTCTCGAGATATAGCTTGAGAGAAGGATAGCCGAGTCCCATTCGAAGTAACAAGAGAGGAAATAAAATTCCTATTGCATCACCCTTGCATAGACTTATGGAAGAAAGCGGTGTTTCTGTCCCCTTCCTGAAGCCAGTCTAATCGAGCCTTCTATTTCCAATAAATTTCTTCTCAAAGTTCCCATTTAGCTAGATCAACAAAATCTTGAGATTCAGCAATGCGAAAAGCCTTAGACAAACCAAGATCCTGAATCTGCCTAGTAATTGCATCCAAATGGTCTTAAGCTCCCTTCTTCATAGAATGAAGATTACCAAAACAATTTCTATTCCAGTACTGCAGTTTCCTTTTAATATACTGAAGTTTTTTAGCAAAGGAAAACATAGCAGTACCATAGGTCGGGCCTCCCTGCCCCCATCAGTGCACAATTAGGTCATGGAGAGAGGAGTCACGCAGCCACATCAACTGAAACTTAAAAGGAGGCCTCTTCGGAGCAGCAATAAAACTAGTAGAGAGCTTGATAGGCCAGTGGTCAGAACCTCTCCAATCAAGAATTTCAGACGCAAGAGAGAAAGAGCTAGACTGCCAAAAGCAAGAAACTAGGAACCTATCCAGGTGTTCAGAGATGGTAGCATTACTAGTCCTTTTGTTGTTCCAAGTAAAGAGTCTGTTGAGTAGTTTCACATCATAGATGTGTAAAAGATCAATATTTTGCTGGAGAAGCTCCAAAGATAGACCCAACCGAGCCAATCCACCCCTTTTCTCCTCCAGGCTAAGAATAGAGTTGAAATCCCCAGCCATAACCTAGGGCAGGAAGGAATGGCAACTTCTGACATACTGAATATGTTCCCAGAGCTTGAGCTGACCTGGGAGATCCACCAGAGCATAAACCGTAGTAACAAGAATCAGCTTGCCAGTCTCAAGAGAAGAAGCTATCATTGAGAGAGTCAAGAGGGAGGATATCCAGTGAAGTGGCGTAACTTTCCTCGGATCCCAACACATGGCTAGACCCTCAGAGCACCCTAAGGTGCCAACACACTGACATTGGCCTAAAAACCAAATATTAGGAACACACATGAACAAGGATTCCACAGAAAGCTTGGTCTCCTGAATACAAAAAATATTTGGAGAATGTTCTATCATCAATTTGTGCATAGCTTTTTGTTTGGGGGTGCTATTCAACCCCCTCACATTCCATGAAAGAATAATCATTAGGAAGAGTGAGGAAAATGTTCATCCAAGGTCTTGACAACCCCTGATTCTACCAATAAATCACCTGTGAGTTTAATTTTGTCTTGGTCCTTCTTGCGCCCAAGTCTGGAGGGAGTAGTAAAAGAGACTTTCTTAAAAGATCTTTGCATCAGGCCCTGAGCAGGAGAAGAACCTTTTTCTTTACTAGAAGCAGCCACATATTTAACCAAATCTGCCCAAAGGACATTTTAATCCTGTGAAGCAGGAGAAACCACCAGTGCCCCATACTCAGGGCCAAGAGAGGTCTCTAGGATCTATTAAACAACAATATCCTGGGGCCCATTAAGAAAAGACTTCTCCTCTTCTAAACCAGGAGCTCCACCCTGATCCGTTACAGGAATGCCATCTTAAATGACCATACTATCAAGGGCCTCAAAATGATTGAATGTTGATTCCACTTGCCTATCTAAGTGCGTGCACTTCTGACCTCGGCTCTTAGCATGACGTTAAATTGAGGTAAAGCCATCCATATCTAGTCTTGTAGCATTGATTGGGTCTTGCCCTAAACTTAAAGTGTTCAAGTTAGCTTTCCCTTTGGCCGCTCTATCACCTTGGATATTCGCAGTTCCAGTATGAATAGATTGGTTACTCTCTTTGCCCTCATTGGCCCTCTGTGGACCGAATGGTTCACTAGGTGTGCCAATACCTTTAGAAGCATGAGGGAACTGGCGGTGTAAATGCCCATACACATGGAAAATGCGACATCGAAAGGGAATCGATTCATAGTCAATTTGTTGAATCTAGGAAGAAGAGCCCAAGCAAATTTCTATAGAATTTGGCAGAGGATTATTTAAATCAATATCAACACAGATACATGCATAAGAGATAACCTTTTTGTCCAGTGTTTGATGTGCTATTGCCATTGGTTTCTTGAGCAAGGCTGCAATCTGGTGCAAGATATCCTCATGCCAGAATTCTAAAGGAAGTCTCGGCAGGCAGACCCAAATAGGAACCTGCGAAGGGAGATCCTCTGCAGAATTAAACCCCACATGCCAGGGTCTGATAAAAAGGCCATTATGATCATAAAAATAAGGCCCTCGATTTTGATCAAAGACGAAGGAGAAATTCACCATAAAGAAGCTGTTGCCAGCCAACATAATATCAAAATCACCTTCCACCTGCCATGAACGGCAAATCCACACTTCTAAAGCCAACATGGAAATTTCGATACCAAGAAACTTGCATATCAATGCATGGGAGGCCAGATATTCTACATCTTCCTTCACTGCCTCTGGTGAGAGAATCAACACAGGCCGATCCTGATAATGGGGAAGGCACCCATTCACTTTCTCCACCTTAGATCACCCGCTGACATAGTATGCCTCCTGCTCTTGAGAGCTCAGGCCTGACACCACTCGGTCCCACCTCACACCTTCAACAGGAGCGCCACTCTTGGAACCCCCGCTTGCAGCCATCCTCCGACCCCCAAACCAGTTATCCATCCAGTTCTCCATTTTTCCCCACATAAGAATTAACTTTAAAAATAAAATTAGCCACACATTTTATTACTAGTACCTATATTTTAAATAAATTTATTTGAAAAATACCAATAGATATTAATTTAACTTCATCATCTTCTTTATGTTTTTTTTGTTGACTAGTGATAGATAGCTTTAATCTAGTTATGCTATTGCGTTTCACTTGAAAAAATATTTTTGAGAAAAAAAATGGCCTTTAAACTCCAATGTATACTTAAGATATCACAATTTTAAGAAAAACAACATTATGACAGTCAAGTCGACGTCGAATTGAATGCCATCCATTAATTGTTATGCACTCATGACATTTTAGCTCAATGCCCTCCTCCTCCCTCGACACCCCAACTGCCATTGTAGGATGTCTATTGGTGTAAGTATTATTTTTAATACTAGCATAGACATCTTAAATGCATATATATAAAACATCAAGATATATCATTCTTGTAGACACTCCATTTTTAACACTTTCATGTATAAATGATTATCAGAACGATTTCTTGCAAATAATGCAAATTAAGTCTAGAAATCACTAAACATCTAAAATTCTTCTACACATCAGAAGTAAATATTTTGAATCACGTCTATATCCTAATTAGGGAAATGCAGTGTATGCGATCATCACCTTTCTCTAATTCATATCCAGTCAAGTTGTGACCTAACAAATTGATGTTTTCAACCACTTGTGTGAGATAATTTATTAAATTCCAAAAATTACAAAAAGGCTAATCAAGATTGCTCAACTAAACAAATCCAATCAAATGGTTAAATGAAAAATCCATAGAAATTAGATGAATATCTAAATTTGTAAATTTAAAATTCAACAAAATATCTAAAAAGTGACATCATCAACCACAAAGTCAAAAATATGAAATATCAACATAAATACAATAAATAGATCAAGAATGTTGAGCCATGCCTCATAAGTGCAATATTAATTCCAAAATTGAATGCATTTGGTCTACCAAATTTGATTAATCTTGGGCCCTTGATCCTCATCATTTTACCAAGTCTATAAATACAAGGGCCTTTGGCCATTATAGACAAGCTTTTAGAAGTAGAATCACTATGCTGAATTTTATCAAGAGTTTCATATTTATTCTCAAGCCAAATAACCAAAACCTTAATTAAACAAGGGGAAATGTTACCAACATGTGGAGCCAACATTGCTAAAAACCACTAGTCTATAATTCGAGCTCATACCTCTTCGAACTAGTTAGCAAGTGGAGCCTTCAAGGAAGGTAAAATACTTTATTTTTCTTCTATTTGATTCTTTGATTGATAATTTTAGCTCACGCTAGTGAATAGGATTAGAATTTTATGTTCCTTATTTTTTTTTTTGAATTTTTTTATCACTAACAAATGATATAAACTTCTTTGAATTTTTATTCTACATAATGGCACGCCTAGTGGGATGGTTTCTCCCCACAAATTTCTTTGATTATTTATTATCATGTTATTCTATCAATTCATATTCTAACTTTTACTTGCTTTGGCTGAAAATTGGGGATTTTTTATTCTCAAGTTAGACCTACAAATCAATGAAAATGACCCCACAAATTAGTAAAAATGACCCTATAAATCAATAAAAATGATCTTACAAAGCAGTGAATTCATTCCTATGAAATGATGAATTCATCACTGAAATCAACAAAATCATCTTTGAAAATGGTGAAATTCTCTATGTTATTTTTAACTATTTTTCTACAGGTTTGTGCATCGGCAAAATCATGCCCTACATTAGCAAAATCATTTTAAATAATAATGAATTCATTCCTGTGAAACATGAATTCATCATTGAAATCAACAAAATCATCTCTAAAAATGATGAAATCATCTATGTTATTTTTAAATTATTTTTCTCTAGGTCTGTGTATTGGCAAAATCATGCTTGGCAACGATGAAATCATTCTAGATAGTGGTGAAATTGTTCCTAAGACTAGCGAAATTATCCTTGAAAATGATGAAATCATCTCTATTATTTTTAACTATTTTTTTTTAGGCCTGCAAAACAATAAAATCATTCCTCAAAATAGCAAAATTATTACTGAATAACATTGAAATTGCCATTTCACAAAAAACCTGAAGCCTTTAAAAACCAAACTTTTTGCCCATTTCAAACTTCTAATTCTTTTTTTGTAGAACCTTGAGTAAAAAGAAGTGGATTTATATTTAAAATGAGTCTATTTTACTTTCACATTTCTATTTGGGTTTTTAAAAAGAACCAGCACTTCTATTTTTGGTCTAAATATAACACACTTTCAATTTGGAGCTTCTACAGCTTGTTTAATTTAATGTTATTTATTTTCATACAGATTTTATTTACATATTATTGCTTGAGTGTTTCATGCGGTGACTTACGTGTATGCTCTCCCTTTTCTTAGGGTGACTCAGAAACGCAAAGATCACTAATTTTTTTTCTCCCAAAGAATCCATTGTGTGTGTTCTCTCCTTGTTTTTTAGAACTTGGGTGACTCAGAAACAATGTTATTTTCCTTTTTTTATTTGACTATATGGGGTGGATTTCATTGCCTTCTTGCAAGTCCTTAGGGCATGGTGACTGAGACATCATTACACAACATTTGTACCAACCTCATTTATCTAGTGGGGTATATAAATCAAGGCTATAATCAATTGATATTTAGCTAAAATGTCCCTCAGAGCTTGAACATTTTTGGTAGCACTTCATTGAAATCCTACAGATGAAGTGGTTGTAAAAAGATAAGACCCTTATGCGAATACCACTTTAAGTCATGACATCCAAGTGATGGATCTGTGCCCTTCGGGGACCATTTAGAAATTCAAAAACAATTTAGAATATAATCCCTTTTTTGTGTGGAACATTCATTGATGCAAGGGTGCAAAAGTAGTAGCCCTTGAAGATTGCCTTACACATACATACCTTTGAGATGAGGGTGGAATTAAAACACCACAATAATTGTATTTAATTATTTAATGAATCCTTAAAATTTTAAACCTCTCAAAAGGTGAGTATATTAAAGGATCATTGATTGTGATGTAATCATGTGTTAATTCTTAAGAATAGATTCATGATACTTATGTGTTATGCTTGATTATTGTGTAAAAAACTCCTTCGTATTCAAAACCACATCCAACAACACATCAAGTTTCAAACCAAAGTCCAAAACATAGTCCTTACTACACATGTGATATGAGGCATTACCTTGCCTAATTTTTGAACTATCTTTACCCCATCTTAACACTATCTTGACCAATGGTATTATTGTTGTTTGCATGGTACCATTATACTATCCAATTGAAAACCATTCAAATTAGGTCTATTTAAATCCAAATCTAGTTTGGCATTAATTAATCATAATGGGTCACTTTTGACCCCATTCCTATATTAAGCCAATCAAAGCCAAATTTGGTTCATCTTGAACCATGTACCAAACTAACTATGTACCAAATTGAGTCAAAGCTACATCAAGTTAACCTTAAATCATGTAATAGGCTAAACCATGTCAAACCAAGTTCATCTTGAACCATATACCAATCCATTCCAAGCCAAAATATATTCATCTTAAACCACATGCCAAGCTATTCCAATTTTGTTCAGGTTCATCTTGAACCACATGCCAAACCATTCTAATCTGATTGGGTTCATCTTGAACCACATTTTAAGTCTACTACCAAATTTGTCAAAATTTGACCAAAGTCAACTTCAAAGCCAAATAATTGGAATAATGCTAAATCAAGTCTATTTCGACCAAATCCAATTATTTCGAGTCAATCATATGGCAATTAAATATTACTTCTTGTCTTTTTCATTCAATCTACCACACTGTCGTTTGGGAATGATGAAGTCCTTCATCCATATTTTCTTTCATTTGAAGTCTACCAAGGCCAATTCTACCCTATTTGGGTTATTTAAAAGACCAAAACCACCCTCTTTGGGGCCAATTCTATTTATACCAAGCTAATTTTGCCCTCTTTGGATCGATTCCATTCAAGACCAATCCCTTTGCATGTATCCTTATTTGAGTGAATACATTCTTCTATCTTGATCCATGGCATTCAAAACCTCTTTAGATGACACCCTATTCTAATAGTATACTTTTAAAAATAAGAATGTCATTGTTTTGTGGCTCATAGAAGAGGGAGCCAAACTCTTACATGACTTTCATATGGATTCATTGCATACCTTTGTTCCAAAAGAGAAAATACGTGTGTTGAAAATGCAACTTGTAGACCCACCCTAACATAACCATGTTATCATTCCTCAAGTATAAAAGGATAGTCAGCTCTTCACTAATCAACTCATGATTACTTTAAAGACTTCTCTAGCTACTAATTTATTTAAAATTCCTTATCTACTTGTCCAAAAGCCGATCCAGTCTTAGAGCCACAATAAAGCCAGCTGTCTATGCCATTACTCCTCCAAGGAAACTTATCTTTCAAATATCTAAGTTTTTCCAAGTTTGATACATATTTTATTGAGATATGTCATGATCCCCTTCCCAAGCATAAGTAGATTTATCCTCTTCCAAAGCAAGATCAAGATAGTCAAACCATTATCGACATTTTTGTTGAATCACTCATATTTGACCAAACCCAAACCATTTTTGATCCACCTTTATTTGATGAAAAATCTCTTTTAACACCATATCCATCTTTGATAAGCCCATATTTGAATGGACCATTATTATTGAGCAATAACTCATTGTTCATCCATTAGTAAACATTATCCATTTTAGAAAATTCCTTCGTCCCAGAGCCTTCATTTCCAAGTGAAAAGTGAACAAGGTACTTGTGGATAACCCAATTGAACAAGCCCTCTTCATGGCTATTTCAACCTAAGGATCAAGTTCTTTTTCAAAACTAATATCAGATTTGGGTTCCATTTTGGAACCAATATTAGATTTCGTGCCAAAAGTAGAATTAATGCTAGTCTCAACATTAGAATCAAATTCCCCTGAGTTAAACTTATATTTAGAATTATAATATTTGAGTAGGTATTATGACATTGGCTATACACTACTACCAAATCCACTTGAATCTGCATCATCTACAAAATTAACATACCAGAGTAGATTTTATGACATCAACTCCATGCTCCTTGTAGATTAGCTTGAAAACATTTGTGATCCTTACATGATTTTTGAGGAAATTTCCTTTGACATTGACATAAGTTATCTTATTAGCCTCTATGAAGACTATGTTTCCTTTTACCCTTCTATTGATATTAACACACCTTTAACATTAACTAGCCTAGCCATTATATTGCCCACCAACATTGAACATGATCGATAGAATCACACATTCTTGAACTCCTTCCATGGATACATACCAGTTATAGATTTTTTTGGGAACCAAAACAACATTCAAATATAAGAAAAATATCCTAGTAAAACCTTGTTTGAGGTGCTAGGGGACAATCAAAATCTAAACTCACCATCTTTTAGTGAAACCTTGTTTGAGGTGCTAGATGATAATTAGAATAAAAATCACAATCCTTTAGTGAAACCTTGCTTAAGGCGCTAAGGGACAATCAAAATGATCATCTTCCCTTCGTGAAACATTGTTCAAGGCATTATTGGATAATCCAAATCAGAACAATCAATAAAATTTTATTGGTGAAAACCTCTTTGAGGTGCCAATAGCTGAGCCGATTAGTTCCTCATTGCTTGATGAAGACATTCTTGAAGTTAATAACAACCCCACCACAACCAAAATCAAGTTGAATCTAGAATCAACAACAATGTGTGTGACTAAAAATCCAAATCTTCACTTGTCCCCCAACCATTACACATTCCATTGTGATCATATAACTTATTCAACTCCTACATTACATTGTTCAATCAGACCATTATCCAATACCTACCCTTCTTTACCATACCTAATAACACTCTCTTTTATAGCTATTATGAAGACATGTTATCTAGAGGTTTGGAGTAAGCAAAATCAATGATCGATGAATATCACAATAGCACTAGTGTAGTCCAAATCAACAATAGGTTCTTTACAAAATAACTATTTAAAGTGGGTATTATCTAGACAATAATGCAGTCTGCATTATGCCTTTTATAATCTTCCATTGAGTTGAGATGCTACAAAACAAAAATAAATTACAAAATAAAAAACAATCAAAAAAGAAAGATAAATAATTTGTCCAACGATGAAAATCATGCTTATGGTGCCTTGGACAAGTACCATGATGAAAACCAGGTTTCTGGCATCATGCATAAATAATTTATTATCTGCAAATACCTTGACACTTGGGGGCATCCCTATGTACATTATAGACCATTCCATTCAATCCCTCTTGGCCATTGAATTCTATTATCATTCCATTCCATTCAAAGATCTTGGCCATTCAACAATCCTATTCAACCCAACCATCCTATTGTGACCATTAGTCTTCCCATCTTAACTTTGTTATGAAAGTAGAAGGTATAGTGAGACCTATTTGGGAAGCCTTTTGACATACCCCATGCATGAAACTTTGACGAATGAACACATTTGGTTCTCATGTGACATGGTCCTTGGAGATAGATAGTCCATTCCCTCATTGTCATCCATTAGTATCTAGCCTTATCCATTTATCCTTTATTATCTTGCATTATAGGATGAACTACAATGGCTTATGGTCCATTTGGACTATGTATGTAACACTTAATTTTTAAGGTTAACTTTGCCACCCTTATCCCACACTCACCATTTTTTAAGCATTTTAACCCACACTCTCATCATTTTGCAAGCATTTTAATCCATGTTCTCACTATTTTATGAGCATTTTAAACAACACTCTCACCTTATTGCGAGAAAATTTAACATTGTGCATCTCTTAATCCTCTATTTAGTTGAGATTCTAATACCTAAAAACATTCAAAACAATCAAATCTTAAAAATAAAAAAAGGCTTAAAATCTCCATGAAAGATATAATGCCAAAAAATTCAAAAACATTTGTCTTGTCCTAAATCCAGTCAGAATCCTTAAGCCAATCATTTCAGTCACCTTGGGATGTGTTCTTCCCTTGAGTATATATTTTTTTGAGGGCACCATTCCATTATCATTATCATTAAGGCTATCAAGTGGATTTTGACTTGGTTAAACAACAAGATGCTTTATGTTACTTTTATTTTTGGTTTGTGTTTGCTTGTTTATTTTTTCTTGTTGTTGCCTTGAGTCATTCCATTGTGCCAACAAGGTCATCATTATGGTGTCCCTTGTCATGCACTTTTACTTGAGTCCATACACAATCATACACTAGTATTGTCATCATAGTTTTTATCAATGGTGCATTGTTGTCAATTATCTACTGGATTAGGTTTCAGTCCTTATGCACATCATGACTAGGTCATTATGGTGTTTTATATCATGGTGCATACCATTTTGTGTTATATCAAAAATCAAGTATTGGAGGTCTAATAAGCAATGTCACCATCATATTTTACTTGATCAAGTCCAAACAAATAAGCATTTTGGTTGTATCAATTCTAATCAGGGTGGGCATCTCCGAATTGACAAGTACAATAGAATCATACATATTGATCAATTATTTCACCATGTCCATCATTATATCATTGTTATTTAACCCTCATTATCTTCTTCAATCTTTATTCTTCATAATTTATTTCATTACCTTTGAGTATTTTCACGTGCATAATTTTTTGTGGCTTCTTTATTCTTTGAAAAGTCATTATACCATCAACACTTGTGTTTGCACATACTTGTCATTAATCTATGTAATAGATTTCATCTTTGAGCTATGCTTTCCACTCAATAAATTCATTAATAAATTTATCAAAATGAAAATCCTCTCTATTGGGACAAACCATTTATACCAATCAATGATCACATCTACCCTATTGGGGCAAATCATTAATCCAACATTCTCCCCTCTTTGGGGCTATTCAATTATTTAGTCTTTCTTCTAATTCCAAGCTTGCAGTTTTCATCCTCTTGTGATAAAATCAAAGTGTGCAACTTGTTTTAGGATAATTCATTCCCTAAGCCCACAACGTTCACCCTATTTGGTGTATGTTATAGTGTGCTACTTATCTTAGGATGCATCCTTCCCACTTTCCTCGCCTTAAGACCAATTCTATTATTTTCAAACATTAGATATAAAAGTATGAAAGCATTAGATTAGATGTATTAATCTTATCCACAGGTTAATTTCACTCTTCTTCTTTACTATTTTCTTATTTGTGAGGTTTTGTCGATAAAATCTTATTTTTTTACCACTTCCTCGAGGGGGCATCGCGGGCTCCCCAAATGTCTTTGGGACATCATTCTTCAATCATTATTGTGATCATTTTGGTAAATTTTTCATTCTTTAATTTTGTTTTTAATTTGTCTAATGTATTGTAATGCCTTTTCAAATAAGGGAAAAAAGGTAGACACTTCTGTTTTTACCACTTTCATGCCTAAATGGTTATTAGAATGATTTCTTCCAAATAATGAAAATTAAGTCTAGAAATCACTGAACATCCTAAATTATTTTTCACATTGGAAGTAAACATTTTGAATCATGTCAATGTATCCCTAACTGGGAAAATTCATCGAACATGATCATCACCTTCCTCTAATTCATCTCTAATCAAATTGTGACCTAGCAAATTGATGTTTTTGACCACTTATGTGAGACAACTTATCAAATTCCAAAAATTCCAAAAAGGCTAATCACGATTGCTTAACTTAATAAATCCAATCAAATGGTTAAGTGAAAAATCCATAACAATTGGATGAATATCTAAATCTGGAAATATAAAAGTCAACAAAATATCTAAAATGTGACATCATCATGATATCATTGGTCACAAAGTCAAAAATTTGAAATATCAACATAAATATAACAAATATCATGAATACCTCACTCTAAATAGTCTAACAAAATTGATTAATGAGCCTTAACTACTATTTGGTAAAATGGACAGGAATCAACAATACCACTACTAAGTGCTTTCTATTCCAATGGAGGCTACTGCCTTTGACAGTGCCTCTGGGGACTTGAATTTGATAGAGGACGTTCCTTCCAACGGATGGAAGAAAACATTAACTGGGGAAAAAATGTGTTCTAATAAAAACATGTCAGGCCTTCCTGTCAAAAAAGATTTCACAAAGGGTACGACCCTGACTATCTCAGATGATCTGGTTGAGGAAATCATGGTGACCATGGATCTTGTGCTAGTAGGTAAGTTTTTTTCCTTCCGTCATAATATTGAGATGCTTAGGAAATGGGTGATTTCTCAGTGGAGAATCAAAGGTAGTGTTTCGATCATTGCTATGACAAGAGGTTTGTTCCTATTTAAATTTATGAATACGGAGGATATGATCGCTATTGTTGCTGGAGGACCCTGGCTTTATGGTCCACATTCACTTGCCTTGTGCCCTTGGAAATTGGGGTTTGACCCTAACTCAGACCTCAACAAGTCTGCTCCTATTTGGGTAAGATTTCCAGGGTTTCCATTAGAATTTTGGGATGAAAAAATATTTATGGCTATTAGAAACTCCTTTGGCCAGTATGTTACTATAGAACATACTACCTGCACTCAATCCAGGTGTGTTTATGCCTAGTTTTCTGTCAATGTGGAGATCAATCAAACCCTTCCCATGTCCATAGAGTTAAACTCTAAATATGGGATTTGGACTTAGCCAATCATCTATGAAAATGCTACCACTTTCTGTCAAATATGCAAGAAAAAGGGACATTTAATGACCCAATGTAAGACAAAGCAAATGAAAAAAAAAGATGTTCCTCATATTGAAGGTGAGGATCATTCTCATAAAACTATTAACCCTAACAATCAGGGAATGGGGGGCAATGTGGAAAATACTGATCCAGATGATAATACTGAGAAGGTTATGGAAAAAGATGGTCAGGATGTGGTCTTAGGTAATGAGGAAAAAACTTTCCTAGATGATAATAATGAGAAGGTTATGGATAAAGATTGTCAAAATGTTGTAGTAGATACATATAACTATTTGGATCAACAGACCAATATGATTGAGGAGGGTCAAATACGTGCCCAACTGATAGATGGGGATGATGAAGGCAAAGTTTTGAGAGATGATCAGTTTGTTCTACCTCCAAAAATAGTAGATACTGAGGGAGAAACAACTTTATATTCAAACCAAGATACTTCTCATGCTCTGGAAGCAGGCGACCAATCAACCAATTCTTCATTGACAGGTGAAATAGGGCAAAATGGTAGTGGTAATGAGTAGGAGGAATGGAGTACCCCTAAGAAAAAGAAATGCAGAGGTAAAAAATCTACTAATGTTGGCACTAGCTCCAAACAAGGGAGATCAACCCTAAGGGAAAAAAGACAACAGGAGATCGCCAGTGGTAAGCAGAAAACACTGGAGGCCCATTCCCTCAAACCTTCTAAATGAAAATTTTATCCTAAAATCTGAGGGGATTTAACAGCCCCTCCAAATAGTTTGAGGTTAAAAACTGTATTTTAGATAATAAACTAGATATTTTATTACTCCAAGAGGTCAAGATGAATGAGAAGAGCTTTAAGAAGATAGCTGACTACATATGGCCTAAGGCTGCTTTCTGCATCAGTCCGACTGTAGGGACTTTAGGTGGGATTGTTACTATGTGGAATAGTGCTAAATTTTAGGGTTCTATTATTGCATCTAACAAGCATTTTATGGTTATTAACTTCTCTTTGCCTTCCTTAAACTAGTCTTTGATCAATATTTATGGCCCAAATAATAGAGCTCTGAGGCAAAATTTGTGGACTGATTTGAGTAGCATCATGACCTATACCCCGTGCACTAGATGGATGCTGGCTAGTGACTTTAACACTCCATCATTTCCTTCTAAGAAATATGTTGGGATTCTTGATTACTCTGACAACATGTTTGACTTTGCAGAATTCATAAATGATTGGGATTTGCTGGATTTGGAATTGTAAAATCAAAGTTTCACCTAGTCTAATAGAAGAAGGGGAGACCAAATGATCCAAGTTAAATTAGACAGGTTTCTTATTTCTAGTAACTGGGATAATCTTCATAATATGCATATGCAGGATTTTCCTAGAAATATGTCTGATCATTTCCCTATCTTCCTCAGTTGGAAAGATCAGAGCCAATGTGGTCCTTTCCCTTTTCAATTTAAAGCCATGTGGATTAAGCATAAATACTTCAGACAACTGGTGGCTCAATGGTGGAAAATTCCTATCCAGGGTACTCCTATGTTCAGATTAATTAAAAAACTTCTACACATCAAACATGAAGTACATAGGTGGAATAGATATAGCTTTGGTCATGTTTTTTGTCAGAATAAAAACATAGCCAAAAAACTTGCAGATATCCAGCAACAGATTGCTCAAGGAGATGACTCAGAAGACACTTCTAAATAAGAGCACATTCTAATTTTTGACTGGAAGAATCTTATGGGTAGAGAAGAGGTATTTTGGAAATAAAAATATAGAATTTAGTGGCTTAAAGAGGGAGATAGGAACACGGCCTTTTTTCATCTTTCAGCCATGAAACACAGGAAGGCTAACTCCATAACAAAATTATGTTTGGAAAATGGAAATATTATAACTAAGGATAATGAGATTGGGGAACAAGCTGTGATATTCTTCTAAAATTTGTTGACCGAACAAACTAATGATGATGAGAATGTCGAAACTATGAATCAATTCATTGACAAAATCCCTTGTCTGATAACTAAGGAAGATAACCTGGAAATGTTAAGGCCTATATTTGAGGAGGAGATCCATGCTATTTTATTCTCTATGGGTCCCTTCAAAGCTCTGAGCCCTAATGGATTCCCTCCTATTTTCTTCTATAAATATCAGGATATAGTGAAAACTGATCTTACTGCTGCTGTTCAAGATTTCTTCAAAACTGGTAATTTTTTAAAATAGATTAATAATACCTTTATTGTCCTAGTTCCTAAAATGTTGAAGCCCACACAACTTTCAGAATTCAGACCTATTAGCCTGTGTAATACTATCTATAAGCTTTGCACTAAAGTTCTTGTTATGAGAATCCAACCTTTCTTAGACAAAATTTTTCTCTTGCTCAAAAAGTCTTTGTCCCAAGTCGTCAAACTCTTGATGCTGTGATCTCCACTCATGAAAATATTCATTCCATGGATAAGAGTAGAATCTCTGGTATGGCTCTTAAGTTAGATATTTCTAAAGCCTATGATAGGGTCTATTTTACTCATACAAGAAACCATGTGCTTGGATGAGGATGCAAAAAAAATATCTAGGAAGTTTGGGTTTAATGATAAAATGTCTCACCTCGTTTGGAACACTATTTCTTCTGCTAATTTTTTGGTCCTGGTTAATGGGGTCCCTAGAGGTTTCTTCTCTTCTTCGAGAGAAATCCACTAGGGGGATCCTCTTTCCCCTTAATTTTTCATCATAATGGTGGAGGCCCTTGCGAGATACATTCAAGCTAATATAGCCTCTAAACATCTAGTGGGCATCAAACTTGCTTCCTCCCTTCCCCCTATGGCTGTGTAGTAATTTGTTGATGATACCATTCTTTTTGACATCTCTTAAGGATTGAAGCTCAGAGATGGAAGAATATTTTAAATAACTATGCCATAGATCTGGGCAAAGCATAAATCTTTGAAAGAGCAATGTGTACTTCTTTAATACTCCTAATGACCTCTGATAAAAAATCATTGACATCCTGGACTGTGCTGAAGCTAATCTTCCTACTACCTATTTGCGCCTCCCCTTTACAGTCAAAGAGGTGTCTCCAGGTTTTTGGAATGGAATATTGGAAAGAACTCAGAGGAAATTGATTGGCTGGAAAGGGAAACTACTCAATAGGGTAGGCAAATTACAGCTTCTTCGGGCCTCTCTACAAGGGATACCTACTTATTTCTTGTCTCTCTTTAAAATACCTACATATTTTGCTGACAAATTAAAACAGATTCAAAGAAATTTTTTATGGACGGGACTGGAAGATAAACAGAGAATGTCATTGGTCAGTTGGGAAAAAGTGTGTCTTCCTAAATCACATGGTGGCCTCAATATTAGATCCATCCGAAGCATGAACAAAGCCCTTTTCTCCAAAATCAACTAGAATCTGATTCATAAACATAATGATTGGGGGAAATCATGCATGCCAAATATCTGCATACTAATGACGGTTCTAACTTTCTCCAATAGGTAGGGTTACGCCAGGGATTTGTGATATGGAATAAAATGCTAAAATCCAGAAGTCTTCTTAAGCAAGGGATTAGATGGAAATTGGGAAATGGCATGTCTATTAAATTTTGGAATGACATTTAGATAAAAGATAAGGCTCTTATTACACAGGGGGATTACAGAGAAATTGCTAGCATTACTTAGTTTTTTGGAGATAAAGTCTGTGATTACATGGTTAATAATAATGGCAATAAGAGCTAGAAAAATTTATTGGATTGTTGTGCTCATCGGCCTGATCTCTCCCCTAGAGTTTGGGATGTTCAACAGTTGATTCAGAGGGTCAGAATCCCTCTCTTCCCATGAGAGGATGAACAACATTGGTGGCCAGATAAGAATGGTTGGTTCTCTATCAAGTTTGCTTATCATTTGATGGTCCTTGAGGTTCATAGAAAGGAGATATGGAAAAAAGTTTGGAACCATAAGCTTTTACCAAAAATCAACATGTTTTGGTGGGCTGCTACTCATAACAAAATTTTAACCCAAGATAACTTATAGAAGAGAGGGTTCACCTTGGTCAATAGATGCTATTTTTGCTGCTTAAATGAGGAAACTATTTCTCATCTTTTCATACACTGTGATTTTGCCCAGGAACTTTGGGACATAATCCTAAATAATTTTGGCATTCAGTGGGTCTGTAATTTTGACATTAAGGAAGTCATTAACAACTGGTATCCTACCTTTTCTCATCTCTGGCTCCTTGAGTTATGGAAACAAACTTTGCCCTGTTTGAGTTGGACTTTATGGAAAGAGCGCAACCATAGAATTTTTAGGGATACTGTTAGAGATGCCTCTCATGTTTTTCATACTTTTGTTAAGACTCTATTGGAAAGTGTCACTAATGCCCATATTTGCATTGCAGAGAAACCTCTAACTCATGAAGAGGAACAAATTGTGGCTAATTAAAAGATCCTAAATCATATTCCTGCTCATAATAATTCCAAAATATTACAGAGACTCAATACTAGATGGAATCCCTCGAAGCCTAACTGGTTGAAACTTAACTTTGATGGGGCCTCTAAGGCTGATGGTAAGGCTAGTAGGGGAGGGATTATAAGAGATGACAAAGGGTGGATGATTGCCATCTATGCTGGTGGAATGGGCTGTCAGAGCAATAATTATGTTGAAGCAACTACTCTTCTATGGGGGATTAAATTGACTATATCCCTTGGTATCAAGAATTTGAGTATCCAGGGGGACTCTAAAATGGTTATTGATGCGGTTAAAAATGTATCGATTGTTGGTATTAAGTTGAAAGATATTATTAGGGATATACAAATTTTCCTATAGAAGTTTACCAGGGTAGACATTTCACATATTTATCATGAGGGCAATGGTGTTTTCGATGCCTGTGCTGATCTTGGCCAGCAATATTCAAATTAGCAATGCTGGCACCAAATTGATCACATCCCTTTAAATATTAGGGATCTCATTCAAAAGGAAGTGATGTGTTAAGGATGAGTCAGATATATTGGAAAGATAGCTCACTTCGTCAATCCATTCGGAGGGTGCCGACTGTATCTTGGAGTATGGGTCCTTTTGTACTTTTTTGATCATCATTTCCAATTTATTATGCCTCTTTGATAAGGCAAGCATACTGCTTCATCATTATGGAGATTGCCATGAAATTATGTTTAAACATGGGATGAGTAAGTGTCATCTTTGCATGATGTTCCTAATTATGTGCTGTTTCATCACCATCATTAATATCCATGATCAAGGGATTGAATTTACCACAAATATGACAGTGAAAATTTGGGGGTTTTCTAGTCTATTCTGTAAGTCCAACATGGGTGGCAATAGAATATGAACAGAACCCGTTTCTTATTGCAAGTTCAAAGACAACCCGATGGTCTGGCACTATTACAAAGAGCGTGGGATTAGCCCCTATTTGGAGAGGCTTAATAGGTATGATGAAAACCTTTCTAAATAATTTTCTAGGTCATGGCTAAATCGATGAGTCTCTGTGGGGGAAATTAGCTTTGAGGTTTTAGAGAATGTGATTGCTATGGTTACTGGCATGTCTACTCAGGGGATTAAACTACAATGGAAAACTAAAATTGTGGACCTTTCCAGTCAAAATCTCTTTCTTGGAGAAGGCAAAGAACTAGTACCCTACTAGGGGGGATTTGATCGAGCCAAGCTACTCGAGCCTTGGGACGACGTGTGTTTTATCCTCATGAAGTATCTCACTTTGGAGGGGTGCTTCACTAGGTTTTACAACTATCATCTTCCCCTTTTGAACCATTTTAGGTGAAATGCTCACATTAGCTTTCCTTTTAATATGCTTTCTTCCCTTGAGCATTTTGTCCTTAGGGTTAGAGCTAAATTGGCTAAGAAACCTACTAAGAATCCTATCCCCCTTCATCAGGGCCTTATTTTCTATCTTCATAATTTCCATCGTGCCCTCAGGCCTTTCAAGGCCATTCAAATTGATCGTGGGAAAATTTCTTCTAACCTTAATTCTACCAATGTTGTTGAAGAGCCTTGCCCTTCCCCTGTCTCTACTAAGACTAAAGAAGTTTCCTTTTCTACTCCCGAGGAGATTCCCATAGACACTTTGGGCTTTACTGTGAATACGAAGTGTAAGAAGAGTAAGACTTATGCTAGTGAAGCGAGCAGTGTGGGGACTACTATGGGGACCCCAAAAAATCCCTGTAAGACCCCTAGGGGTCAAGGTAGTAAGTCTCATCTGTCTACTAAGGATATTAAAGAGGGTTTCTCCTCATGAGTTAGGTGGTCGGGGTGAATTGCTAGCAAACCTGCTCCCAAGGCTAGGCTTATCAATTACTCTGAGAGTGCCTCAGATGAATCCACTCAGGATGATGAGGCTAAGGACATGGATGTTCAAGAAATCTCTGCAGATATTGAGGGTAAGTGGGAGACTAAAGAATTAGAGGCTACTACTGACTTTGTGAAAAATGCTGGCAAAGTGGGAAAGATGTTTGTGGAAGAAGCTGATGATGAAACTAAAACTGAGGCTAGGTTGGGATCTAAAATTGTAGTCTTGAGGTGTTGCATTAAGAAACTAGAACAAAACTTTTCTACTATGCTTTGAAATTCTATTTTCCTTAACATGTCTGTGCTGCAGGACTTGGGTGTTGCTGTTACTGCTGACAATGAGAACTCTGTGAACTTGGATGACCTTATTAAATCTATGTTTAAGCAAGGAGAGAACCTGTCTCCTTAGTTTTTGATTTTATTTTGATACTCTGCTTCTCTGTTATAACTATCTTAGTTTATAGTTGTGGTTTTTGCTGTGTTTGTTGGGTCTCAGACTATGATGTTTCTATTTTGAGGCACTTTTTGTTCTGGTTGCCTTTGTGGTGTTTTTGATGCTTGTAAGGGTTTAGCCCCTTGTTTAGCCACCTTATATTATAAAAAACAAATATTATAAATGTTGAGCCATGTTTCATAAGTGAAATATTAATTCTAAAATTGAATGCACTTGGTATACCAAATTTGAATAATCTCGAGCCTTTGATCCTCATATTGAGATGGATGGTCCTCATCATTTTATCAAGTCTATAAATATAAGGGCCTTTGGCCATTATAGACAAGCTTTTGGAAGTAGAATTACTATGCATAATTTTATCAAGAGATTCATATTTATTCTCAAGCAAAATAGCCAAAACCTCAATTAGACAATGGGAAACGCCACCCACATATGGAGCCAATATTGTTAAAAACCACTAGTCTACAAGCTGAGCTCATACCTCTTCGACCCAGTTAGCAGGTGGAGTCTTCAAAGAAGGTAAAATGTTTTATTTATCTTATATTTTATTTTTTTATTGAATTAGAAACTATAATTATTATCCTAGTTCAAAGTTTCTAGGCAAAAAAATAAATAATTAGTTCTTGAGTATCTTAAATCTAATTATATTGACCCAAGTGACCTCGCGTCCAATCCTTCCAATCCACCTCAACAAATATCCTTCAATTTTACCATTGAATATTAAGGTATTGGTACCTATAACATAAATGATGCATTCCACATCGCCAAGCTGCCAAAATATCCCAAATCCCATGGAAGACCCAAGAATACCAAAACTTTTTGCAGGCCCAACATTGTATGGCAAAAGAGAACTGATTTTTAGTAGAAAAAAGCCACTTGTGTTTTTCAAAGATACCTCACCAAATCAAGATCAACTCATAAGTTCTGAAGGTTCTTAGTTTGATGGTGATGGTTTTGATACATGCTTTCAAAGCTTTAAAAAACCCCATTCCTAATACAATCATGGACAATCAAGACTATAAAGGTAAAGGTGTTCTTTGAACCTATTCTCACAGTAAATCTTATAGGAAATTAAAGTTTTAGATTCATACTACTAGGAGGTGACCTATTAGATTTTAAGAATGATACCACTTTAATGACTGATGTAAAAATTCCTAGTAGTGACACAGAGTCCCATTATATGATATATGATGAGTTTATCAATACCAACTTATTTGATACCAATTCTATTATCACTATTGCAATCCATGTTCCTATTTCTCTCCAATATCCTAAACTAATCAATTGGGATGAACAATTTTTTTATTATACCCTTAAATGAGTTTTAGAATGAGGAGGCAATTTCTAAGTTCATGGGTCTTAAAGATGGGTTGTCATTTGGTGATCATAAACAAGGCTTTCAATTCACATTGGATCTTGTTGCCTACTTTGGAGAATAGGGGAACTTCCTTGGTCACAAAGAATATAAAAAATCAAGATCCTCTATTGAAAACCTCTTTGAGGCACCCTTGGATCATGAAAAAAGTAAAGGAAAAGACAAGTCCATGGGTGAAAACCTATTTCAGGCGATCTAGGATTGAGAAGTTTTCTTACCTCCTTAGGAATATCAGTGTTCTAGTCTAAGTCTTATAGATGGGTTCGACATTAGCCCATAGGAGCAAAGGTTCTTTGAGTAACTGGTTCAAGACTTTCTAGAGACATTTGTTAACTAGCCACTATTAGACATGGCTGACTTTGATTCTTCTTACATGGGTGAGAATTGTGGCTCAAAATAGTTGAAGAAGATCAATTTTCTTCATTACCAATTATTCTTGAATATGGTTCCACATTGCTTGTGAAGGATACCACTGAAGTAAACATTGGTAGTTATGATCCAAAAGTGATTATATTGGGTGCATCCCTCACTAGAAAGGAGCATGAGTTTATTATAGTTATTTTGAAATATTTTATCAATGTCTTTGCATAGACATATGCAGATATGCCAAAATTAGATCCATCTCTGGTGGTATACCATCTTATTGTTCACCCAAATGCTAAGCTAGCTAAACAAAAGTTACAAAAAATGCATCTCTACATTTCTATCTTGGTTAGAAAATATTTATAAAAACCATTAGGAGCATGTTTTATGAGGCCACTTGATTACTTAGAGTGGATCTTAAATGTTGTTCTTGTAATGATTTTAGGGATATACAAAAAGAATGCACTAAGAATGATTTTCCCTTATCTAACATCAACATTATAGTCGATTTAATTACAGGATATGAGATGTTCTCCCTCATAGATAGATTCATAAGATATAAACAAATAAAAAATACACTTGAAGACCAACCCAAAACAACACTCACCAATCCATGGAGCAAATTTTGTTCTCAAGTCATGACATTTGGCTTGAAGAACGTCAGTGTAAATTACCAACATGCTATGACTATCATCTTCCATAACATGATATATGGTATTGTTGAAGATTATGTGGATGACATTTTAGTAAAGTTAGAGACACATGTAGGACATCCTAAATTTCTACGAATAATCTTTGAGAGATTTTGTGAATATAAGGTAAGCTTCAATCCTAAGAAGTGCATCTTTGGCATCACTTCTAAAAAATTACTAGGATTCATCGTATCTTGTAGGGGCATTAAAGTCAATCCTGAAAAGGTCACAACCATCATGAAAATGCCTCCTTTTACCTTGATGTAATTCTATAGTTTTCAAGGTAAGATTCAATCCATTCATGGGTTTGTCTCACAACTGGCAGATTGCTGTCATCCTTTTACTCACCTTTTGAAGAAAGGTGTCACTTTCCATTAGAAAATAGATTTCTAACAAGATTTTGCATAGTTAAAAACCTATTTGGCCAATCCTCTAGTGTTGACCTCACATATGCTAGGGAAGTCATTGCTTCTTTACATATCAACTACTGAGCATACACTAGGGGCACTTTTGGCTCAGTATGATGATCAAGGCAAGGAGTGTGTAGTTTATTATTTGAGAAAAACACTTATGGCCTATGAACACAACTATACATCACTAGATAAACTTTGTTTAGTAATGGTTTTCAGATCCCAAAAATTGTAACACTATATGCTAAACAACAAAACATTATAATTTCTAAGATTGATCCCCATAAGTATTTGCTATCAAAATCCACTTTGACTGGTCACATGGCCAAGTGGGTAATATTGATAAGTGAATTTTATATCGAGTATCAGATCCAAAAAGTTGTTAAGGGGTAGGTCCTTGTAGACTAACTTGCTAAAAATCCTCTATTAAACACCAAGCCACTCACTTTTGGGTTCTTAGGTAAATTAATTCTGGCTTTAGAGGAAGTGATTATTGAATCCAAGTAGTGAAAGATTTATTTTTATTGTTCTTTCACCTCTTATGGATATGGATCTAGTATTATGCTTATTACTCTACAAGGAAATCTCATTCCCAAGGCCTTTCACATTAGTTTTCATCACACCAACAATATGGTAGAATATGAGGCACTCATTGTAGGACTCCATCTCATTGTGCAATAAAACATTAAGAAGTTGATGGTATATGAGGATTCCCAATTAAACATCAACCAAGTTTTAGACTAATATCAAACTAGAGATGAGAAACAAGTGCCCTATAAAGGCATGGTGGATAACCTCAAATAACATTTTAAATATTTTTAGTTTGATCAGATACCATGAACCAATAATAGATAAGAAAATGTAATGGCAACAATTGGCTCCATGATAATAGTGGCCATAAATGTCAACGAATACCAATTCATTATCGATCACCTTCTTCAACCAGATCATGTATAGTCAGATTCTAAGATGGTATGTGATATTTCTAGTCCCAATCCTCCTTACAAGTACCAATACATATATGCCTATATCTATGACCAATAACTCCATGCTAACCTATCACAAAGTCAACACAAAACATCCATTCATAATGCCTCTCATTACACCTTACTTGGTAGCACACTCTATTGTAGAGGCTATGATGAAATGCTGTTTCACTATTTAACTTCAGTAGAATCTAAGTTAGTGATTAAAGATGTACATGAATGAATTTGTGGGGCCCACACTAGTGGTATGGTCTTGGCTAAAAAACTCGTTTGAACATGGTACTATTGGTTAACATTGGATTTTGACACTTGCAAGTATGTTAAAAAATGCCTTGCTTATCAAAACATGGTGATTTGATTCACGCTCATTCACAAGTGCTTCAATCAATTATGAATCCTTGGTTGTTTCCAATATGGGGATTCGATCTCATAAAAAGATAAACCCAAATTCTTCTGATAGCCACAAACATGTCCTAACTGCTACCAAATCTTTTACTAAGTGGGTAGAGGCCATTCCTCTCACTTACGTAATTGGAAAGTAGATTTATAAATTCATCTATTACCACTTCATTTACCTCTTATGGAATTCTCTCCACCATTATATTTGATAATGTTGGATCATTAAAAAATGATGTAAAATCCCTCTGTACCCATTTTCATTTTTAACACAAAAGATCCACACCTTGTTTTCCTAAAGGTAATGGCCAAGTCAAGGCATCTAATAAAACCATTGTTAGTATTCTTAAGAAGATTATCAATGAATCTAGACATGATCGACACTTGCAATTATTCCCAACCTTATGGGCATATCATACCAATACTCACCCACCTATAGGTGCCACCCTGTATTCCTTGGTCTTTGGCTCTAAGGCTATCATTAATATTGAGAATGAGTTGCCTTCCCTATGAACATCACTGTAGAATATAATTGACGAGGAAGACTATAGAGTCACTAAAATGCAAGATTTAGAACTCTTAGATGAGAAATGACTAACTACATTAAACCATTTAAAAACCTATCAGAATTAGCTACATCATAGTTACAACCACCATATTCTTCCCAGAGAATTTAAAGTTGGTGATTTAGCATTAAAGGAAAATCAGAAAAACATAAATGTAGAATGTAAAAAGAAGGGTAAGTTTGAGGCCAATTAGCTAGTTTAATATGTTATTAAAATAAATTATGGTTCTAGAGCATATAAATTAGCTACACTAGATGGGTAAGAGTTAGAGGAACCTATGAACATCTTGCACCTCAACTGTTTCTACGCTTAACTTGACTAAACACTATTTATGAAAACCCTTGCTTGAGGGCATTTGTTTCAAATCAACTCATATTATTTTCCCATCCTTTTGTCTTTTATACCATGGCCGATTATTGTCCTTATTCCTATTTCCTATTATCATCATGATATTGATTACAACCAATAGGTTCAACATGTAGATTTTGAAAGCATTTTATATTGATCAACCTTAACAACCTCTTTGTAGACAAGTGTATCAGGGTATTTAAAATATGGTTTTTCCTACTTGGTAGTTCCTCAAATGGATTCTCTTTGCTTCTTCTAATTATTCCATCTGATTAGTTCCTCCATTCACATGCCTTCCATTCCCAATTATTGTTGTGTGGTATTCCCTTTGCCTTAGGTTTTTACTATTGGTTCGTGGCACTACCATTACAACCAATTTAGTTTTTATTTGAGCCCTTGAATAATGTTATTTTTTCCTTGTTATATGGTTCTTTATACATTTTTGAATATTCCCTCGATTTTCTTATTTCAAAAAACTCAAAAACATTGAAAAACCCAAAAATCCTAAAAATCAAAAATTCAAAAAAAGGCTTGAAATCTCTAAAAGAGATATAAAGCCACAAAATATTTAAACCTTATATCCTCCTATTCACCAGTGGTTCTTGCTCCTATTCTGGGTGGTAACCTCTTATCCAATCCTAGTCATTTACACTCATCATTGCCATTTCTTCATTATCCTCCCATTTTTGGGAGAATTACATCAGTCTAAGGTCCACACAAACTATGTAGGTAGTGCTTGGATGTATGGGGCATCTATGGTAAGCTCAACCACTTTAATTTCCATTTTATTTTTCCCCTATCTTCCTTTTGCACTCTCTCCATATTTTAAGCAACATTTTCTTATGCTCTCACTATTTTGCAAGTAACCTTTTCCTATGCTCTCATCATTTTATGATCTCATTCCTATTTTACTCTTTAATCAGATCATTGTTATCCACTTGTCATCACTTTTCATCTATCCCAATTCTTGGGAGAATTGCCCTGAGGTCTACACAGACTATGTAGGCCACATCCATTTTCATAGGGCATCTAGAATCAACACGGCCACCTCTTCCTTATTCTTCTACTTCCACTTTTGTTCACATTATCATGTCTTCTTAGCTATTATACCATGCAATTATGGGCCAAATATCCAAGGGTAAAACCTCATGTCCACACAAACACAAAATCAGAAGCAAAACAAACATGTAATTAGTTAACCATTTGATGCATTTTGTTTCTTTTTTCCTTTTGGTTTAAGTTTACTTGTTTGTTTGTTTGCTTGTTTGCTTGATTTTTCTCATTATTGCCTCGACTCAATCCATTATGCCAACAAGGTCATCCTCATGGTGTCCCTTGTCATGGACTTGTGCTTGAGTCCATCTAAATTCATATGTTAGCATTATTATCATGGTTTTTATCATTAGTGCATTGTTGTCAATTGCCTCTTGCATCAAGGGTCAGACTTTATACACATCATAGTCAGGTCATCATGGTGTTTTACATTATAGTGCGTACCATTTTATGCTATATCAAAAATCAAGTACTAAAGGTCTAATAATAAATGTCTCAACAACATTCTCTTGGTCACCATCATATTTTCCTTGATCAAATCAAAACAAATTAACATTTTGGTTGTATCAATGTTAATTAGGGCATGCATCTCCAAACTAATAGGTAAAATAGAACTGTAAACATTGAGAAATTATTATCACCATGTCCAATTGGTTGGTCCAAGTGGTTTTCCTTATTAGGGAGGATTTTCATTTTGATAAATTGATTGAGTGGAAAGCATAGCTCAAGGATGAAACTTGTTACATAGATTAAAGATGAGTGGATGCAAACACAAGTGCAAATGGTATAGTAACTATTCAAAGAATGAAGAAGCCACAAAAAACCATGCACATGAGAATTATCAAAGGTAATGAAAGAAATGATGAAGAATAATGAATGAATCAACTCTTACATGTGAAATGGAGATGCACAAAGAGAGAGAGCCATGTTTTAAGAGAAGAACCAAACATGAGTAAAATAATAGCTTATATTCAGAATTGATGAAATAGCTTATAGGAGAGGCACATAAATAGGAATAAGAGAGGCATAAAACCACCTACATTTGATAATGTGAAAATATATTAGTTTCTAAATGAATAATGAACACCATATGTTAAATTTCAGCATTTGATGCTGAATGAATAATGTATGCACATCAACTAAGTTGACTACAATTTAGACATGTGCATGTGCATATAATATCTATCATAATAACCTCATTATTACACTCAATAAAGATAAATACATGTGAAGAAAAAACTATAAAATGGAATTAAAAACCTACACTAATACCCCCCATAAGCATAGCTTGGGTGGGTGGAAGAAATGGGTCATGAAAATAAGCCCTGATTAGGATCCCAAATACATATAAAATCCCATAGAATAATAGAGAGAATCTCCCTCCAGATGGAGAGAGAGAATAATAGAGAACTATAAATCTCTCCTGAAGATAAAGATGAAGTTGCTTACACCTCAAGAAGATTTTGCAAATGGAGATACTTGATCTCAATGAAGGGTTTGGTGAATATATGAACTATCTTTTCTATAGTATATAAAAATCTAAGATCAATTACTTGTCCATTAATGAGCTCCTAAATGAAGTTCATATGAATATTGATGTGTTTGTTCCATTGATTTAGATTAGATTCCTGTATATCTGGATGGTTCTCTGATTATCACAAAAGATGACTATGGGTCACCTGAATTGGATACCAAACTCAGTAATGATACCTTGAATACAAATAACTTAATAACAAAATAGATCCTCTTTACTCAACCTCAGTAAATGATAAAGCAATAACATTCTTATTCTTGCTAGACCAAATAATCAGAATTGAAACAAGTGAGAAGAAGTGGACTTGCAATCTTGAATATCATTGACCCAATTTGACTATGTGTACCCAACCAAGTCAACATCAATCCTTGAGTACCCTAAATTTAATGGAGAATCTACTTGGTTACCTTCTAGTGTAGCTCATGTGGTGTCTGTATAAACATAGAGACCATGCCTAATGCATATGAAATGTTAAGTCTAGTGTGAGTCAGATAAATGAGACTCCCAACAAGTTATCAACACAAGGTAGCATCAACCAATGAAAAAGAACACTTAGCATCAAGCTTGACCCCAGAGAGAAAAAGAGTTAGAGTAAACTTATAGTCAGCCATGTGAAACCATGTGATAAAATTAAAATCATACTTGGATTGTGCAATAGTGATCCTTGAGTCAGAATATGAAATCTAAATCCCAAGGAAGTAGTGTAAAAATCCCAAGTTAGTCATGGAGATGTGCCATGCAAAGTAGTTTTTATTGCTACAGTGGATAATGAAGAACTCCCTATGATTAATAAGCCATCAACATACATAACTAGAATTAGAAGTGAGTCATCCTATTGTAACATGTAAACATTTGAATCAAAATGGCATTTAGTGAACCTAATTATGAGAAGGAATGAATCCATCTTGGCATACCAATCTTGAGGGGCCTATTTGAGGCCATAGATAGATTTTTGAAGTCTTCATACTAAGGAATAATATTGCACAAATCCTTATGGTTATTCTATATATATTTCCTCCTTAATGTCATCATGAATAAATTCAATATTTGTATCCATATGATGAACCTCCAAACATTGAGCTGCGGTAAAGGCAAGAGTGAGTTGGATAAAGTTCATATTTACAACTAGTGCAAAGGTCTCAATGTAGTCAATGTCAAGAACATGTGAAAAACCTTTTGCTAATTTCCATTTTTTCAACTTATCCATTGACCTAGATGCTAATTTTTTTGTTTAATAGATCCATCTACATTGAAGAAGCTTATTTCCCTTAGGAAGGGGTACCAAATCCCAAGTGTGGTTCCTAATCAAGGAACAATGCTTCTCATTCATAGTTGTATCTTGTATACACAATATTTTTAAACTTTATCATTTAATGATGCTTTCTCTCTTATAGGAACCTATTGAGTTTTGATCTCTTTGAGTGCACATCTCAAATGGTGTACTGAGAAAGGGGTGGATAGATCATTGGTGTTTCATAATATTGTTGGTCAACTCTATCATAACCTAAACCCATTATAAATCTTGATTATCTAACCCCCCCAAGAAAATATTCCTAACTTATACATTTTCCTAAGAAATTATCTTTTCAAATACCCCCTAACTAAGCAAACACCCTCTTTTCCTACTAAGTCAGTTGGATCAACCCTATTATAAAATTTTAAGTACACGTTACAAACTACGTCAACTCGACCGACCTAGTTTGAGGTCTAATAGTAAATTTATTTTAACAAACTGGATCATGTTGGCCAACCTCATAAAATAAATTTATGAAAGGGTTAAGGATTATCAATTTATATAAATGCAAGGCTCATTTCAATCCAATAGAGAGGAACATTAATTTTCACATCATTACACTTCATAATTTTACCAAATTTGCATTTGAAGAAGCCATTATTTAGGGTTTGCCTTGGAAAGAAGATTACTTATCTTGTGGGAAGTCCTGGATGAAAAGTAGAAGTAATTTATCCTAACATTGATTTCTATTGCATGATCTTTACAAAGCCATAACAACCTCATTCAAAGCACCATTAGCCAAGGGAGAGATTGAGACTCTACAGGTTTGCCCAAGGTAAGTACTTTTGATATTTCATTTGATAGATATATATTTTATAAGTAATAAGTGTTAAATGTATAACTCCTTGATTTTATTACATATATGATTAAACTTAGTATTGACATAAGGTTATCTTTGATTTTCATCTTCCACTTTAGGAGATCTAGGCCCCGATTTGCCTACCATGATCCCTTAATTATTTATTTATGTTTATCCATCCCCATTTGTGACACAAGATTTGATGAACACTAGATTAGTTTTATTTTATGTACTTAGGCCTACTTAGGGTTATTAAATAGTATCATTTTACTAGGGGCTTTATAATCCTCTCATTTGGTGTTGTGTGGAAAGAGATCCCTTGGCTAGGTTTAGTGGATCCAATTTGGTCATGCTTCTAATATAAATAGTATTGTAATAGATGTTAGTTGATTACCTTATATGATCTTGCATTTACTAAGATAAGCTATATATTAATATTAATTTTTTGTATACATTCTAGTGAATTTGATGTGAATCTAATCCTTGTGCTTTTTATTTTTCATTTACAATCAACTAGATCACATTGGTTGATCTAATCTTTTTCTCAATTTGCAGACTCGAGATCTATAGTCAACTAGGTTGTACTAGTCAACCCAATTTTGTTCTTTATTTGTGTATACACTCAATTCTCACCATTTTTGTGTTAAAATTACAATTAGAATGATTTTTAACAATAACACACAAATAATCAAAACACCCAAATTATGTATCACATCTTGTGTGCATCTTTTGAAACATATTGGCGCATTCATGATTGGGGCAATGCAGTGTAATTGGCTCCACTTAATTCATCTCAAGTCAAATTATGATTTTGCAAGAGACATTATAAAATCAATTATGTCAAATGGTTCTTTGAATTTCAAAAGTCACACCACTTTCCATTAAGTTAATTAACCTAATATTCTTCTAATTAGAAATTCCATAGCTTTTTGAATTACCTATTTTCCTTAATTCATTAATTAAATTATTCCTCCAATTATGGTAAGTGGTCAAATAATGACATCAATATAACATCATCGGTAAATATTAAGAATCATGACATCATCGGTAAATATCAAGAATCATGATATCATCAATAAATATATGAATCATGACATCATCATTTTGAAAGTTGTCAAGAATTTACAAAATATCAACAAATATCATGAATATAAAATATTAAATGCATTTGCCTACCAAATTTGATCAATTTTGAGCCACACATATTGATTCAAGATCGACGACCATAATCAATCTAACAATTATATAAATAGAAGGGCCATTTACCATTATTCATAAGTCTTGAACATACAATGAAGTGTTTATATTTTTATTAGCCTTTAAAGCATCAATACTTAAAACCATTTGTTCCATTTTCTTCTATTTGATTAATCACTCCAAAGTGCAAGGGGAGATGTTTCCCATGTAAGCACGTCAAGACATTGACAAAGACTCAAAGATCTACATCTGAGCATAATCATGTATGTGAACCAACTAGGAAATGACATCCATGAGTAAGGTAATCACTTTTGATTGTTTTCTATTTGTTTATCTTTGATAGACATTTCACAATCCAAGAACCACACTTAAGAAGTTCAATTTTCTATTGTTTTATGCTTGTTTTTCATACTAATGAGAATTAACCTCTTTTATATTTGTGTGTTTACATTTGGAATGCCCGGTGGGACTGATGTACACCACAACATTCTTAGAAATACTCTCGGACCTTCTAAATTTGATAGAAGCTTATTTTTGACCTTTTCCCTTCATTTATTCTAACTTTTATGTGTTATTTTTTACTGCATAATAGTGAATTTAGACTATAAAATGATGAATTTGCATAGGTGAACCTTGAAATCATCACTAACAGTAGAAAATTCATCACATAAGGAAATTAATTTGTTTTCTCTCTTTTTTTTTCTATAGGTCTACATAACAATGAAATCATCATCCACAGTAGTGAATACATCATAAAAAATGGTGAAATCATTTTCTTTGTTTGTGTTTTTCTTACAGGTCTACATAATGGTGAAATCATCATAAAAATAATGAAATCATGTTTTATAGTGGCATAATTATTTTATCTATGTTTTTCCTACAAGTGTCAAAACAACAAATTTGTCTAATGAAATAATGAATTTATTTGACAAAATGATGAATTCATCTAATAGGACATCAAGTTCATTTGATGAATTAGTGAATTCATTTGAAAGAACAATGAATTCATTTTTCATAATAGTGAATTCCTTTTTCATATCAACGAATTCATTCTGTAAAAAAACTACTCAACTTCCAAAGGCTCATTCAGGGTCATCTGGGCTCAGTTTTTGATAATTTTTTAAAACCAAGTGTTTTCTCATGATTTTTTAGATTATGCAGTTGGTTTGGATTAATTTTGTATATAATTTCTATAAAATAAAAATTACAAGAGTTCTTATCTATTTTATTGCAAGATGCTCATTGAAGACTACACTACAAACCCCTAACTTGTTGCTTATAAGTTTCACTAACTAAAGACTGGTTATTATTGACAAACAAAGTAATTTTTATTCACATTTGGATTTAATGCTTAACAAATGAACCAAAACTTTGATTTAGTGCTTTTAGAACACTTAATTTTGTGTCATTTGCTTAAGTATTATTGCATGATTTCTTGTTTATGTAAACTATTATGTCTATCCTCTCTCTTTACCCCCTTAGGGAGCTTGGGTAACTAAAAAACATGTAGCTTACTTGCTTCTTGTTTACCTAATTTTTTTTTTGGAGTATGCTCTTTTCTTACTCTTTCGTGAGGTCCTAATAATTAGAAACAAACACTTCTTTATTTTAGACTATGCGAGGTGGATTTCATCCCCTTTTCATAAGTCTTTAGGGTGCGGTGACTAGGATGTCATTAATCATCATTCATACAAACCCTTTTATTAGATGGGGTATATAAATTGAGGCTAAAATCAGTTGATATTTATTTGAAATGTCCCTCAAAGCTTTAATTTTCTAATAACACTTCATTGAAATCCTATAGATGAAGTGGTCGCAAAAGGACTAAACCCTTCGACGAATGACCTATTAAGTTTTGATGTTCTTTTAATGGATTTTTTCCCTTTGGGGACCATATAAAAATCTAAACAAAAACTTTAGTATAGAAGCCTCTTTTTTCATGAAATTCTCATTGATACAGGGGTGAAAAGGTATCATCCCCCAAAGATTGCCTTTACGTACAAACCTTTGAGATGGGTGGATTAAAACCCCACCATAATTAAATTTGATTGTGACATTGGTCTGATATGATTCAAATGAAAGAAAGGGTGGATGACATGAATTCATCATTCTCAACTGATAGGTATGGGAGATTGAATATAAAGACAAGAAATGATTTGAGTTACCATGTGATGGAATCAAAATAATTGGATATAGTCGAAATAGACTTGATTTGGCATTTTTCTAATTATTTGGTTTTGAAGTTGACTTTAGTCAAAGTTTGACCAATTTAGAAGTAGAGTTCGAATGTGGTTCAAGATGAACCTAATTGGATTGGAATGTGGTTCAAGATGAACCCAATCTAAATTGGAATGGTTTGCCATGTGGTTCAAGATGAAACATATTTGGATTTGATTGGATTGGTACATGGTTCAAAATGAACCTAATATGGCATGGAATTATTTTGGTACGTGGTTTAAGATGAAATAGTTTTGTCTTAGAATGGGCTTAGTACATGGTTAAAGATGAACTAAATTTGGCTTGGAATGGCTTGGTATAGGAATAGGGTCAAAAGTGACTCAATATGAACAATTGATTACAAAATGGATTTGGATCGAAATATAACTGATTATAAGGTTTTGACATAACAATCAAGCATCAACACATAAGTATCACAAATCTAATTTAAGAAGTAAACCTGATTACATCATAATCATTGATCCTTTGCTATACTCACCTTTGAGAGGATTAAAATTTTAATGATTCATTTAGCCTCTTTGGGATAATTTTAGAAACCAAATCTACCCTCTTCAGGCTAATTTCAAAAACCAAATATGCCCTCTTTGAGCTAATTTGAAAGACCAATGCCACCCTTTGGGATAATTTCAAAGACCAATGCCACCTTCTTTGGGCTAATTTTAAAGACCAAGACCACCCTTTTTGGGTCTTTTCTAGCAATCCAACTCCGCCTTTTTTAGACCAATTTCATTTAAGACCAATTACCTTGCATGTATCCTTGTTTGTGGACATCTTTTTTTCCATCTTGATCCATGGAATTTGAAATCTATTTGGGTAAAAGCCTATTCAAATAATACAAGAACACCATCATTTTATGGCTCAGTTAAGAGGGATCTAAACTCCCACCTAATTTTCCTATGGATTAATTGCATACCTTTGTTCAAAAGGAGGAAAAAACTGTGTTGAAGAGGAAACTTGTAGACCCACCCCAACATAACCACATCATCACTTCTCAAGTACAACATGATGGTCAGATCTTTGCTGATTAAGTCATGGTTCCTTTAAATACCTCTATAGTTGCTACTTTATTTGACAATTCTCTATCTACTTGTCCAAAATCCAATCTAATTTTAGATTTGTAACAAAGCCAATCATTACCCCTTCAAGGTTTGTTATCTATTAAAGACCCAAGTGTGCCCAAGTCTGATTACTAATCAATCAGGATATGTCATGATCCCCTCCCCAAGCATAATCAGATACGTCCACTTCCAAATCAAGGTCAAGATAGTCAACCAATCTTTGACATTTTTGTTGAATCACCCATATTTGACCAAACCCAAACCATTATTAGTCCACATCTATTTGACCAAGGATCTCTATTTGATGAAGGACCTATATTTGATAAGCCCATGTTTAAAGAGGCCATTATTATTGGGAAATAGTCCATTATTCATCCATTGCCAAACATTCCCCACTTTAGAAAATTGCTTTATCCCAAAGCCTTCATTTCCAAACGATAAGTGAAAAAGGTACTTATGGATAATGAAATTCAATAGGCCATTTTTATAGACACATTTACATTAGAAATAGGTTCCCCTTTGAAACTAACATTGTTATCAGCATCAACATCCACATCTACATCAGAATCAAATTCTATTTTAAAACCAATATCATAATTGGGTTCTATTCTAGAAACACTATCAAATTTAACATCAAAAGAAGAATCAATGTCAATATCAACATCAGATTTATATCCCCTTGATTTTGAATCAACTTCAAAATTAGAATACATTAGTTTTTATTATAACATTGGCTATATACTTATAATAGATCTAATTGAGTCTACATTGATATCAAAATCAACATACCTTAGTAGATGTTATGACATTAGATACATGCTCCTTTTGGATTGGTTTGAAACCATTTGTGATCCTTCTATGGTTGTTGAGGATTTTTCCTTTGACATCAACACAAGCTCTCCTAATAGCCTCTATGAGGACTGTGATATATTTTACCCTTCCATTGGTATTACCATTACATAGCCCTTTAAAATTAGCCAACCTAGCAATTATATTGACATCCATCCTCACACATCGATTGATAGGGATATACATAATCACACATTATTGAAATCCTTCCATGGTGACATCCTAGTGGTAATTTTTTTGGGGAACCAAGACACTGTTCATTAAAAATAACAATCTCTTAGTGAAACTTTATTTGAGGCATTAGCGGACAATCCAAGTCTAAACTCAATAACTTATAGTGAAACCTCATTTGAGGCACTAAAGGATAATCAGAATAAAAAATTTGAATCCTTCAGTAAAATCTTGCTTAAGGCACTAAGGGACAACCATAATGAATTATAAATATCCTTTAGTGAAAGTTTATTCTTTTTGATATTGGACAATCTAAATCAGAACAATCAATAATATTTTATTAGCGAAAACCTCTATGAGGCACTAATAACTGAGCCAATTAGTTCTACATTGCTTGATGAAGACATTATTGAAGTCAATATTGGCCCCACCAAAACCAAAATTAAGTCAAATATGAAATCAACAATAATGTGTGTGATTGAAAATCCCAAAATATACTTGGCCCCCAATCATTATATATTCCTTTGTGATCTTATCACTCATTTAACTCCTATATTACATTGCCAAATCCGATCATTTATCCAATGCCTATCCTTCTTTACCCTTCCTGATAACACTCTTTTTCAAGGAAACTACAAAGACATCTTATGTAGAGGTTTGGAGGAAACATAATCGACAACCAACAAAGATCACAACAATGCCAATGTAGTCCAAATCAATAGTAAGTTCTTGACATAAATTTTTTTTAGAGTGGGTATTGGCTAGATAACAAAGAGTCAACATTATGCATCTCATAATCCTCCATTGAGTTGAGATGCTAATAAGTCAAAAAAAATTATAAATTTAAAATAAAAAAAGAAAGAGAAATATTAACAATTTATACAATGGTGAAAACCATGCTTATGACACCTTAGATAAGTAACATGAATAAAACTAGGTTTTTGACATCATGCATAAATAATTTGGTGTTTATAAGTACCTTGAACTTAGGGGGATCCCCATCTACAATCCTTAAACTTCATTTGCATCAAAGACCATTGCATTCCATTCTAGCCATTTTGGCCATTCAGCCCTATTTAGTCTAGCCCATCTTATTGTGACCATTGGTCTTCCCATCTTAACCTTGTTATAGAAGTAGAAGGTATATTGAAACCTATTTGGGAAACATCTTGGAATATTACCTGCATGATACTTTGATGATTGGACACATTTGGTTCTCACATGACATGATCCTTAGCTATTCTTTGTCATTTTCCTAATTGTCATCCATTATTATCCATCCTTATCCATTCATCCTTCATTATCTTTCACTATAGGAGGTACTATAGTGGATTGAGGTCCATTCGCACTATGTAGGCAGTGCTTAATTTTTGAGGTCGGCTCAGACACCCTTATTCCATGCTCTCATCATTATATAAGCATCTTATTCCATGCTATCTTTATTTTATTGGAATTTTAAGCCACACTCTCACTATTTTACGAGTTTCAACTTTTTGCATCTCTTAATCCTCCATTGAGTTGAGATGCCAAAAACCCAAAAACATTCAAAACAGTTCAAAAACCATAAACATTTGAAAAAACTTACAATATCCACAAGAGATGTAATGCCATAAAATTCAAAAATATTTATTTGTTCCTAAATTAGGTCATTATCCTTGATCTATCATTGAGCCACTCATTTTACCAACAATTGGGATATGTCCTTCCCAAATCTACCCTATTGGGGTAGATTCATTATTGGTTCCAATCATTTTAACCATATTGAGATGTGTCCTTCCCTTGCATATATCCTTGCTTTGGGGCACCATTCAATTTATCATTTTATTGAGCTTCTACATGTGGATTTTGACTTCAAGATGTTGAGATGACAAGATGCTTTATGTTTCTTTATGTTTTCTTTTTTTTATGTTTGCTTGTTTGCCTATTTATTTGCTTTTTATTATTATCACCTTGGCTCAGTCTATTGTGATAATAAGGTCATCATCATGGTGTTCCTTGTCTTGCAATTGTACTTGAGTCCATCCATTGACATACATCAACTTTACATCATGATTTTTCATATCATTGGTGTGTTGTCATTTGTCTATTGGATAAGGGGTTAGTCCTTATGCACATTGAGACTCGACCATTATGGTGTTTTATACCATGGTGCATATTGTCATACACTACATTAAAAATCAAGTGCTTGAGGTTTATACATAATGTCATGCTACAGTGAACGTTTATTCCCTTGCTAAATTATTTATTATCTAATCAAATCATTTTGATAATTTTTGACTACATCACATCATCATATTTTCCTTAATCAAATTAACACAATTGAACATTCTGGCTATAGATGCTCAAAGAGGAATGGAGAATTGTGTTAAATTTAGAAAACTTTGATGTTTCAAGCCTCAAGCTAGGCCCATCATTAGGAGGAGAAGAATATGAACTAAAAAGACAAAAGAAAATAATATAAATATAAAAAATCATATAAGTACAATATAAGTTGACCAAGGATTAAGAGTGATTAGGATCACTCTTCATAAGGTAGATAACAAGGTTCCAAGTGTTACTAAGCCTCCAACCTTCATCTCTATTTAAATTTTGGGATTCTGTTCAATTTTGATAGCTTCATAGATTCTTTTTCTTAAATAATAGTCTTATTTAGCCATAACTTTAATCTTATCCATGCATGTATGATGTCCTATATCATAGGAATATTATACTCATCAAGATGCGCATCTATGAATGAGCATGTAACAACCAATTCATACACATTGATCAATTATTGTTCTCATTTGAATCATCTATATCTATTCTTCATCCCATTCTCTTCTGATGAAAAGAATTATTTAGTCAAATATACCCTACTAAGGAAAATCATTAGTCAATTATTTTCCCCTCTTTGGGGAAAGTCAATCATTCAGTCATTATTCTAATTCAAAGCTCTACATCTTTCATCCTCTTTGGGAAGATCAAACTGTGTAACTTGTTTCGAGATAGATCATTCCCTAATCTCACACCTTTGGCCATGTTTGGGGTATGCTAAAATGTGCTACTTATCTTGTAATACATCTTTCCCAGTTCCCCCTACCTTAGGGCCAATTCAATTAATATTATATTCATTGTTGGACGTCAAAGTGTGCAAGTGTTAGCTCAAGTGGCTTAATTTTGTCCATAGGTTAATCTCCTTTTCCATTTTATTTTTTTTCTCTCTTTTTCGAGAGACCATCCATGTCCTACATGCCCTTTAGAGGGGGCATCATGGGTAACTAATTATTTCATCATTTACTTTTTCATCATCCTCTTTGTTTTGGATTTTTAATTCTTTGAAAAGAATTTCTTCGCTTGTGTCTCACAACACCTTCTCAAACATGGGTAAGACATAGACACTCAATTCTCACCACTCTTGTGTCAAAATTTTAATTAGAATGATTTCTAGAAATAAAACATGAATCACCAAAATACCCAAATTATTTCACACATCTTGTCTGCATCTTATGAAATATATTGGCACATTTAAGATTGGATTAATACACCATATGTGATCCTCAGCTCCACTTAATTCATCCCAAGTTTAATTATGACTGTGTCAGAGATGTTTTGGGATCAATTATATTGAATAATTCTTTGACTTTTAAAATTCACATCACTTTCCACTAAGTTAATTAACCTATCCTAATTAACATAATATTCTTCTAATTAAAAATTCTATAGCTTTTAGAATCACCTATTTTCCTTAATTCATTAATTGAATTATTCCTCCAATTATGTCCAACATTTCTTTTCATCTCGAGATAAAAGTGATGGTGTTAAGGATGAATAATCATGTATAGCAATTAAAATGAGTATTAGATAATATATAAATACTATTTAGTGTTTCACTATAATATTTAATGTCATGTGCATGATCATTTAAGGTAGAGTTAAAAATATCTATTCCTCAAGGTTAATAAAATCTACAAAGATAGTGCCAATATTTAATATACAAACAACTCTTATATTTAAAGAATGTAAATATACCTAATTTTATTTACCTTATTAGTCCCTACCAAATAAAGGTACTATAACTTTAACTCAAAACAATTAAATTATTAATTGTAGCTAATAAAAATATTTGAATTTATATATTATCCTAGCAATTGTAATGTTTGACATGCAAAAATTTAAGAATATTTTTTGAGATGTTATTGAGGAATATTTTGTTTAAAAAAATGCGTGCTCTAAATTAATTGTTATCGTATTTTAAAATCTCAAAATTACAAGTCACTCAAAGTTAATAACTTTATTCTTTTATTTGTATGATTATATATATAGCTAAGTTTTTATTTTAATAAATAAATTATAAATAATTGAAAATATTCACCAAAATATATTAATTTCTATTTTAATTAAAAATCATAATATTGACCACCAAATGTTAACCGTCTTTCTCACTAATAAATCCAGAAAAAATTATATTAAATTATTTTTTTTAACATGTCAAAAGCATAAATCACTAAAATTTATTAACCTATAATACGTGACTTTATAATATGTATATTATAAACTTGCATTTGTTATAAAATATCTATGATTTTATTGACAACAAAATTTTGTGCATGTCTTACTATTAATGCATTTTTGACGATTCTTTATTTTCTGTACTAATTTATAATATTATTTTTTAAATATATGTACGACAAATTATTTCATATTTCACACATTATCTTAAATGATAGAAGTATAACACAATCAACTTTAATTTTTTTAATAAAATTAACACAATAAAAATATGGACTACACTACATGATGCTTATCTTTGATTCTTGATATGTAATGGACATTAATATCTAAGTTAATTAAACTTAAGATAATAGAGACTGCGAAAGTATAGCTTATACAATCACCACCATGATCCCACTATTGTAAAATGCAGGGTCGACAATGTGGGAATGTCTTCCATAGTATATAATTTCATTGCTATAGACTCTTGTGATCTGAAACCAAGCTTGGAGGCAAACACTCTTGAAACTTAAACCCTAGATTAGATACTTGTAAAGTACGTGGCACTTGAAGGGATTGTGTACTCGGTGCTTGAGTCATAGGCAACAAGTTCAAAATTGTAGCAGCCAAAACTGAGTTAGGTTTCCTAGTGGGGGCTTTATGATTTCACTTATTCTGTCAGCCCAAGACTTTCCAATCATCATTGGACTCTTCTTGGGCCTTGCTTTGTTAAGCCATGGTTTTGACAAAAGGATTGGTGGTGGCCATGATGATAGGGTAATATCTTATATTGTGTTCAGGTAACTTGTAATGGAAACAAGTGTTATATAAGTTGATATATGACACCCGTTGGGTAAGTTTTTCCATCCTATCTATAACCAATTTTTCACAATTCTAAAATTAAAATAAAGAAAAAATGGTAGGAAAACACAATTTTTATTCTTGCGAGAACCCTTAAGAAATAAATGATGCTTGCCGAAGGCTCTCAACTGTTTTGCATGGAAATAAAACAAAGCAAACCATATGGTAAGGATAAAAAATAAAGTACTTACTACCTGGCTACAGGCTGGAAATCAAACAAGCCATGAAACCAAACAAGGCAATTCAAACGATAGTAGACGGGATTACATGATCAATTGTTCTGGGCTTGAATTCTGATCAAGAGTTTTAGAGACCATTTTCCCATTAGGATTTATCATAGACCATTCGTATGTAGATTACAAACGATGAACAAATACGAGTGCCCGAAGCTTCGCGAAATCATAGCCTGGACAAAGCCTTTTTTCTGCGATGGAAGTACTGACAATCTAACTAGTTTTAAAAGATTTAACAATAGAAGGAGTCAAAAATATAATTTTTATCATTTTTTTCTGATTAGTTTTAAAAGATTCTTATCATTTTGTCTGATTAGTTTTGAAAGATTCTTATCATTTTTTCCCGATGCACGCCGCCAATAAATTATTGCCCCTCGAAAATTACTTAATTTATATAGAATATTACATTTCTTTATTTGAATTAATCTTTTCATTAAACATTCTGGAAACCATATATAATAACCGTTATGATCAGTCATAGCAACCGATCGTAGCGTCCATTGGAATTTGAAATGATTTTGTTGCATCAGATGTCTATGTCCATTGAAATATTATTGGCAAAAGTTAGCTTATCAACTCATCTCATCTACATAGAAATCTCTATGTTATTTAAAATGATCTTTAATAATCTTGGTAAAAGTTCACTTATCAACCCATTTATATTTTTATGTCATTTGAAATGATCTTTATTATATTAATTATTTTATATGTTGAAATTGTTAAATATTTACAAATTTATTATTTTGAACATTTGATTGATCAAAGAAGAGAAGGATTCTAAATTTTTTTTTTCACTTATTGATTTCTTTCATTATAAAGGAATTCTGAAGCAGTGGTCCTATGAAGGGGGCTGCTGCTCCTATTTTTAATGAGTGGGTGGCCCCATGAAAAGTGAAATACATAAAAACAAGAAAAGTTGGAATGTTTTCCTAAAATTAAGAAGCAACAAGTTTTTAGAGGAGAATTTTAAGCATGTGCAAAAAAAGAAATGCTAAAAAAATTTCTATTTTTACTCTTATTTTGTAACAAGGTTTTTTATCAAATGTAAATTTACAAATGAACAAATTTCACTTAATATTTTATTATAAATAAAAATAAAATAATTTCAACTATTATCTCCTAAAACATTATAGCATACACTCAAAAATTTTACATTATGGGACCACATTTGCTCCTAAAATTATTTTGCAATAGCATTAAAAAAATCTAGGATCTTCTTCCATGGGACCACTTTCTTTATATCTCCATTGTAGGCATCTGATAGAATTTTTTAAGAAAATATGACTCTATAAAAGAATATAAAAAATTATATGAATATATCACAATATCATATTTAATAAACATCAAAATAACTATCAATATTATTTTTTAAATTTTTAATTGAAAACTGTTTAAAAAATAAGATTGGAATAGGATCACACTCCAAAATAATTTATCATTACATGAATAAAAAAATAAATTTCTTTTAAATTTAATCTAAAAAAGGCTAAATAAACATATTTTTGATTAAAAGAGTTTAAACATAACCAACAATGCTATAAATTGTTTATTGGAAAACCAAACACCAAGGCATAAGATATCTAAGTCATGAGAAAAAATAATGAAAATGGAAGATGAACAAAATCATGTAGCTTATCACACCATCTACCACTCATGGGTAGATCTATTGTATGGGGTATTGACTCTCACTCATCATTAATTACATCAAGAGGCATTTTATAATGGTATTTGAGGGTGGTAGTGGGCCATAATGGAGTGAGCGTATTCACTTTTAATTTCATTCTTAAATTTGACATCTATTTGATTGTTACTTAACAAATTTATATTAAAAAAGACCTGGATAACATTATCATGTCATTTTAAATTTTATATACTTTTATGTACAAATAACTTTACAAGTTAAAGCTCAACTGGCATTATATGTACATAAAATTTAGGGACATTTTAGCACTAGTATGGTTCCATGTTATTCTTAAAGTTTCTGAACAATACCCACTGAGATATTTGAGGATCCTTCAGTAGCTAAATGGTCCTATGAGATTTTAAAATATATATATTTAATTAACTAATTAACATTGCTTTAACCTATTACAAAGAAAAACATATCTAAAGTATGAATAAGATTATGAAATTTTAGTCATCTATAAGACATCCAACATTTTTTCAAAATTTGAAACAAGTTACCCTTGTAATATTTTTAGGAACAATTATTGGTAATGGTAATTTAGATTTAAAGAGGATTTGATCCCATTGAGTAGAAGTGATAGCTATGAGTTGAATGAGCATAATCTAATGCCATTGATGGAAAGATCTCAAAATATTGTATAGTTTCAAAAAATGTACTTAAAAAACATGTTCAAATGACAAAAGTATATCCCTTGTAAGATCCATATACAAGAACTGAGCAACACAAATTTAGCAAAAAAAAAAAACAAAAAAACAAAGATAAATAATCATAATTCCTAATGTCATTGAACATCATTTTGTTGGTGTTAAGCCACACTCGGACCGAAGATGGATTGGTCCAAGAGGGACCAGTAGCTCAGTGGTAGAGCACTCCAGCAGCATATGGATGGTCCTAGGTTCGAGTCCTAGCTGGTCCATGAACCAACATGGTATCAGAGCCAGGTTCAGGCTAGGAACCCCAAGCACATAAGAGGTGTGGCTTAAGGGGGGGTGTTGGTGTTAAGCCACACTCGGACCGAAGATGGACTGGTCCAAGAGGGACCAGTAGCTCAGTGGTAGAGCACTCCAGCAGCATATGGATGGTCCTAGGTTCGAGTCCTAGCTGGTCCATGAACCAACATGGTATCAGAGCCAGGTTCAGGGTAGGAGCCCCAAGCACACAAGAGGTGTGGCTTAAGGGGGGGTGTTGGTGTTAAGCCACACTCGGACCGAAGATGGATTCGTCCAAGAGGGACCAGTAGCTCAGTGGTAGAGCACTCCAGCAGCGTATGGATGGTCCTAGGTTTGAGTCCTAGCTGGTCCATGAACCAATATGGTATCAGAGCCAGGTTCAGGCTAGGAGCCCCAAGCACACAAGAGGTGTGGCTTAAGGGGGGGTGTTGGTGTTAAGCCACACTCAGACTGAAGATGGACTGGTCCAAGAGGGACCAGTAGCTCAGTGGTAGAGCACTCCAGCAGCATATGGATGGTCCTAGGTTCGAGTCCTAGCTGGTCCATGAACCAACACATTTAACACCTATACTAGTAAGAAATAGATTCATTCAAGATTTGAGTTAACATAATTTAAAGTACAACACCTAATAATATTTAAATGATGTTCTATTGAGTAGGAAATGAAGAGTAATGTCTTATACTTGTATGTGTGTAGAAGTAGAGTTGAGTCAACAATTACCAATAATTTTTGGAGAGATACAAATAGGTGGTTATATGTAGATCCAAGCCTTGGATTATAAAGCCCTGTGTTCTATTTTTCTTGATCATTCATAGGGCCTCTAAGTTTGAAAGAACAAGATGAGTAGCAAGTCCTCATAGCAACTTAATGTCTCCAGGTATCTAATCTAATTTACATTAAATAAAACTAAAAATAAGAAAATAAAACTACAAACAACCTATCTATGAATGTTAATTTTATAAAACAAACAAAAAAGAAGAAAATCAAGCATTTGGCTAAGCTAATTCCGGGTCTTTCAATCAACAAAAAATCTAAAAGCTACACATAAAAATGATAACAAAGGTCTTGAAATTAAAACATACATACTCTTTTAGCTTATTTTTTAATTTTTTACATGCAAAGAGGAAAGAGTACCTTAAATTAACCCACAAAACTTGTATACACAACTTGTTTTTTTATATTGAAATAATTTACAAAAATATTAATTTCAAAAGCAAACAATAGTAATATAAATGGCTTGGTTAGGAAAATCTTAGACTAACTAAAAAAAAAGAGTCTCCGTAGAGATAAAAATTATTAAAAAGTTAATTTTTGAAGAAACATTAAATATTCTTAAACTTGTATGATTTATTAACAAGACACATTTGCACTGCATGTGAGAGCAAATTCATGAGGTCAAATATGAAACAACAACTTAATATTTCATGTTAAAAACACTCATCAGTCAGGGGCAGTCCACAGAGCTCATAATTGATAGTTCAACCTTAAGTATTCTTTTCCATCAGAAATTAAAACATCAAACTCTCAAGTTTGAAAAAAGAAAAGATTATCAGATTGTGCATCTTACACACCTATAACAACAAAACCATCATGATCAACATTGTCAACTTTAAAAGGCCATACTCTAAATTTGTAATGTTTTTTAAGTCTTCATCACTTAGAGGAGAATTGGAAGCATCCTTCAAGTCATCCTATGGATGGAGACCAAGGTAGGATGCCTCAGAATCATCTTACTTATCTAAATATTAAGGCATTTTTATGCCATATCCATGGTTTATAAGTCTTTTCCAAAATTGATCTTAAGTTTGGGTATCATCATATTCATATTGAACCTCTAAACATTTAGAATATAGTCTTAAAAATAAAAGAAGGATTGATTCAGTAGTTGAACTCATGTAGTGAATTCATTCATTGAGATGCTAAATGACATCATCAAACCCTTTACCTATGTCACATTTTAAATTTATGTTGATGACATATTAATCTTTAGAAAACATGGGATGAACATCTACACCATGTTGAACTAGTGTTTCACATTTTACAGAAACATAGTTTTATGATAACATGAATAAATGTTTATTTTTCATGAAAGGGATAAAATATTTTTGATACATTACACACACAAAGAGTGCATGTGAGAACCTGAACAAGATTGAAGTCATATAGGAATGGGAAACACACCAAATAACTTTGCATCTGATTTAAATCTTCTCATAATTAGAAAATTATATAAGAGGTTTGTCTTTAATTTTTATCCTTTAAACCAAGCTACCAAAGGTGGAACTAAATAAAGTTTCATCTAGGAAATTGCACAATAAAGATAATTCAGTGAACTAAAATTCAGACTCTATTTTGTGTTAGTACTTATGTTACTTGACTATAAATTTAGAAGATTATCTATTTCATTTAGTAATAAAATTAACTATGACAAATGGATATTCAACACAATAAGTCTTAGAAAAGAGTTAATTTTTATTATAATTGATTAAACAACATATGATTGGAATCAAAGATATATTTAGAGTACATACTTACGTTAGATGATGAGGGAGAGATTAGGGATGATAAGAGATGGTCAGGGTCAATGATGGAGTGATGAAGGATGGTGAGGTTCAATGAGGGAGTGAGTAGCAATGATGAGTAATGAGGAAAGAGTGATTAGGGATTATGAGGGATAAATATAGTTAATGGAGTGATTAGGGATGATAAGACCAAGTGATTAAATATGATAAGGGACAATGAAGGTTAATCAGGGAGTGATTAGGGATGAGGAGGGAGTGAATAGGGATGAGGAAGTAATTATGGATGATGAGGGATGAGGAAAGAGTGATTAGGGATGATGAATAATGTGGAGGGAGTGATTAAGGATGATGAGGGATAGTGAGGATCAATGGAGGCGTGATTATGGATGATAAGGGAGTGATTAGAGATGACTAGGGATGGTGAGGGTCCATTAGGGATAATGAGGAATGATGAGAGTGATTAGGGATAATGAAGGATGAATAGGAAATGATCAAGGATGAGGGAGGGATGATGAACAAGTGAAATTAATATAAAGTGGTCATTTTATGTGTGTAGGTCATAAATGTGACCTAAACTACCCCAATCACACCACTTTGGATCAATTTCAAAGTAAATAGTTTTCAAACTTTAATTTTAATAGACCTAGGACTCTTATAAATGCTAAGAATCAATTCAAAAGGAACAAAAACCTAAAAAATGACTATATGTTTACCAAAAATGGACATCAATTGCAAAATTTATGTATTGAAATCCCTAGATTTAATACTTAGACTCTAAAAATACATAAGTACTAACTAAATTGGATTTTGAAAAACTATTTTCCACATCGTAAGGCATGTAGTTGTGAGACTGACTCTATTATATACAAAGTGACCCTAATTATTATATTTAATAAAATAAATTTAAATAAGCTTTAGGTCAATAATTTAAAGTAGTAAATATAAGCTTTGGGTCAATATTGGGTTCATATGCATGTTCACATGCTTTTATGTGCAAAACAATAGTAACACGATCATGTTATTATTTTTATAATAACATGAATGCATGATCTAAAAACATGATCGTGTTATTTAATAGTGCAATCGTGTTATCTAATAATGTGATCACCCTATGTAATAACTCAATCACCCTATCTAATAATGTGATTTCGCTATCTAATAACACGATCATGCTATTTAATAATGTGATCTCACTATCTAATAACATGATATTGTTATATAATAATGTGATACCATTATCTAATAATATGGTCACATTACTAACATGATCACATTATTAACATGATCATGTTATTTGTATTTGAATTCTAAAACCATGCCTTTTAGCTAAGGAATGACTTGGATTCTTGAGCCAAAGGTAGGACCTATCAATCTATAGTTGACTCCAAGAGTTATGATAAAAAACAAAAAAATTCAACTTTGAACACCAAATACACCATGAATTTTAATGGTAAAATTCAAAAACTTAATACCATCACAACGAGCATGCTCTTATCTTTCAAAAAATATGTTTTTTATAAAATTTTGACTAATTTAAGGTTTTAAACTATGTTGATTTCTAACTATACCTTTTTAGGCCACTACATTCCATAAATATACATGCTTGTACATGTTCATATCATTTTTTTTCATTGATCCATGTGTAAAATAATTTATATGGTCATAAACTAGGCCTAATTCTACACACATTCAAAAATAAAACTGATTTTGATTTTTATTAAGGTAGTTAGGCATGCCAAATGGATGGATATCCATATTTTTGTCTATTTTATAGATCTATTTACTTTTAAAATTCATAAAAAAGTATTCATTGACAAAATATGAAAAAATATAGGTCACAAACTAGAATATCTTATCTAATTTTTTTACAAAGGGTTTCAAATAAGATTAAATGCTACTCAAATAATGGTGCACTGCATGACCACTATCTACTATATTTTCTTAAAAAATAATAGGAGTTCCTCTTCAAATTTTATATGTTTGAACTAGTTATACTTAACCATTTTAAAAAAATATTAGTGTTTTGGAAACTAGACACGAAATTCTACATTTCATGTTCTTACACCATCTTTTTGTCTTAATGTTCCTTATTAAACATAATAAAATTTATATATTTACAAAGTTGAAATAGAATATTAATGTGAAATATATTATAAATTTTATATAGCTTTTCAGGGAGCATAATTGAATCCCAAAGGAAGGCCGTGTTTTAATAAAACTATTCAAATCTGAACAGATGAAAAAGGTAAAGGATCCACTTCCAAATTTGTTGAGCTCTTATAAAAAACTAGAAATCGTGTATGTGAGACTTCATTTGTTCAAATGCATGAAATTTAAGAGTATGGATCCCCATATGCAATAATCTATATTAAAGTAAGAGTTCTTGGTATAAAATACATAATGAAATAAAGGCCTTTTGGGGCTCAACTATTAAAAAAATAGATGGGTTGGAATATTTTTCTCCAATAAAAAGCATAGTTGTTAAGGTTCCTTCATTTGTTGAGCATTTCCCAAAGAATAATAATTTAATAAATCCAATGATAGCCAAGTTAGGGTTTGTAATAAAGCAACAGAGGAGGGAAACTATAGTTCAAATCCTTCCTCCATTGAGATGGAGATTTAGGGTATTTTTTACAAATCAACTTCAGGGATGGCCTTTTAGAATTAAACCATGGAATAAATGTCCTAATTGATGGGACCATATTTATTTTAGATAATAGGCCATGAGGGATGTAACATAGATATTTAAAAAAAAATATTAGTAATAGTGAAAACACATATTTAAAATAGCCAAAGAGCCTTAATCCTAAGAGCTTCCACAACAATATTTACATTGGGATTTATGATCATAGACCACCAAAAAGAGTGATAATTAATAGACAATAAAATTTGAACCAATCCCCTTCTAAAAAAATCCAAGGTTTAATCATTTCTAAGGCTTTGTAGATACTCTTAGCATCAAAGTGCTTGTTACTTTGATGGTCAGATCAATAATCAATAAGGTAGGAATAATGTATTCTCCCTAGGTCACTCTTTCATATGGACTTATAAAATAGATGCAATGCTTGAGATTAAATATTCCTAGTTATTCGACACAAAGGGAAATCCCTTGCTTATGAATATCAATTAACCCCCAATCACCAACATCATTGGGCCTACAAAAATTATCCCAAGCCACCATATGAAATTCTTTCTTTTGATTAAAATTGGCCCAAAGAGAGCCTCTAATCAACTTATCCATGCTTTTGTAGAAAGTTTCATAAAGAGACTAATAGGAGTAGTACACATGAGAAGATTATAAAACTTTGGAGTATATATGATATTTTCATGTAAGGGAGAGTGGATTAGTTATCCAGTGGGAGAGATGTTTATCAACCCTTTAAAATAACATAGTTCAAAAACTCTAGTTTATATGCCTATAAAACAAAGGGGATTCCAAATAATTTTAATTTTTTTACACAAGAGGTCTACTTCTAGTTTCAGGCATTGAACTAGCTTAGCTTAGGGCCAAAGGATTTCTTATATCATTGAGTGTCATCTAATTAAAAACTAGAAATTAAGGCAATCCAAAATATCTATAGACATTTCATAATATTCTTGATGACCACCTCCTTTTCAAGGATGGTGAGAAAGGAGCCATCAACAAAATGATTACTAATTACTTAGTCTTGAGGAAAATGAAGAAGAGATATTCTATTAGGAAAAAAAAACCCCATATAGATGAAATAAAAATAAAAATATATATTTAATATTTGAATGAATGATGTCTCATTTTATTTACAAACATTTACGAATAAGCTTGTTTTTTAAATGTATAGATTTTTTATTTGTATTGCTGAAATTTATATTTTTAATGTTCATTTTCTACATTTTTTGATTCAATGGCTGATTTATTTTTATTTTGAAATCAAGTTCAAGGCATGTCGATTTGATTTTAAAAAATCTAAATGGGAGTAACTCATTTAAAAAAAAAAATCATCTATTCTATAGAGATAATTTATTATTCAAATATTTTTCCTATGATATTGTGCTTGTATACTATATTCACATTAAAAATACTTCTAATAAGCATAAAATGATTAAGTTTTAGAGTATCTTCAATGAATAATACATACTTTAAAAATTCATGTGGAGTGACTGAGTTCTTTTCTTACTTTTCCAGCTCATAATGGCAATATGTGCATTAATGTATTCAAGTTACAGAGTATATTCAATGAATAAAACATGCTTTAAAGGTTCATGTGGAGTAAATGAGTTATTTTATTGCTTTTCATGCTCATAATGGCAATATGTGCATTAATGTATTAAGTCAATGTTGATGGATACCCATACCCTATTTTGAAAATTTAATTTTCAAAGAGACAAAGAGGATACTAAAAAAGATTCAAGAGTTTGGACTTTTCAACAAACCTGTTATGTCCATATGCTATAGAATTGGAATCGAACATGTTTTTATAAGTTTTAGTGTAATTTTTTCAATTCTTAAATATTGAGAAGAGGTTTTAGGTGTTGGAGGTTTTAATGTGCTTTTTCAAATTTTAAATATCAAGTAGGGGTTTTGGGTGTTGTGTGCAAGTGGCCATAGAGTATATAATCACTTATATTTAATATTTTATTTATAAATTGAATTGATTTAAAATTATTAAAGAAAATTTATTTTCATCTTGAGATAAAAGTGATGGTTTTAAGGATGAATAATTATGTATAAAAATTAAAATGAGTATTAGATAATATACAAATACTATTGAGTGTTTCACTATAATTTTTTATTGATGATGTTAAGTAATTTATGAAGAAAATATAATTTAAATTTTTGTGCATATTATATAATGTTTGATGTCCTGTGCATGGTTATTTAAGTTAGAGTTATAAATATCTATCCCTCGAGATTGATATAATCTACAATAGATAGTGTCAATATTTAATGTACAAACAACTTAAAGTATCTTATATTTAAAGAATGTTAATGTACCTAATTTTATCTACCGTATTAGTCCCTACCAAATCAAGGTACTATAAATTTAACTCAAAATAATTAAATCATTGATTGTAACTAATAAAAAAATTTGAATTCATATATTATCCTAGCAATTGTAATGTTTGGCATGCAAAAATTTAAGAATATTCTTCAAGGTGTTACTGAGGAATATTTTATTTTCAAAAAATTCATGTTCTAAACTAATTGATATCACATTTTAAAATCTCAAAATTATACGTCACTCAGAGTTAAGAACATTCAATATTAACTTGTTTTATTGAATTATTATTCTTTTATTATATGATAACTCATCCTAAATTAATTTTATGACTAATATAAATTATAATTATATTACATATATAGCTAAATTTTTATTTTAATAAATAAATCATGAATAATTGAAAATATTCACCAAGATATATTAACTTATATTTTAATTAAAAATCATAATACTGATCGTAAAATGTTAACTTTCTTTCTCACTAATAAATCTAGAAAAAATTATATTAAATAATTTGTTTTAACATGTCAAAAGTATAAATCACTAAAATTTATTAACCTAAAATACTTGAATTTATAATATGTATATTATATATTATAAACTTACATTTGTTATAAAATATCTATGACTTTATTGACTACAAAATTTTGTGCATGTCCTACTATTAGTGCATTACATGAAAATGTTATAGTTTTAACAAAATAAATTGCATATTTTTTCATGTTTTAACATTTTTATAGTACATACATACAATTTAGATGCTAATACAATTTGGAATACAAAGCTAATAATTAGCAATAATGATTTTTAATTTTCTGTGGTAATTTATAATATTAATTTTCAAAAATATGCACGACAAACCATTTCATATTTCACACATTATTTTAGGTGATAGAAATATAACACAATTAACATTAATTTTTTTAAATAAAATTGACACAATAAAAGCATGGACTATGCTACATAATATTTATCTTTCATTCATAATGTGTAGTGGACATTAATATCTAAATTAATTAAACATAATATAATAGAGATTTCAAAAGTATTGCTTGTACAATCACCACATTCCTCATATTATTGGTCCCACTCTTGTAAAATGCACATTGACTATGCACATTGTAGGGTCGACAATGGGGAATGTATTCCATAGTATATAATTTCAATGCTATAGACTCTTGTGATCAGAAACCAAGCTTGGAAGCAAAAAATCTTGAGACTTAAACCTTAGTTAATCTACTTGTAGAGTATGTGCACTACCAACCTAGGGTTAGTTTAAGAATCTTGAAGGGATTGTGTATTTGGGGCTTGAGTCATAGGCAACAAGTTCAAAATTAAGGTAGCCATAATTGACTTAGGTTTCTTAGTGGGGGCTTTATTATTTCACTTATTCTATCAACACAAGACTTTCCAATTATCATTGACTCTTTTAGGGCTTGCTTTGTGTAGCCATGGTTTTGATGGAAGGATTGGTGGTGGCCATGATAGATAAATATTTTATATTGTGATTAGCCAACTTATAAAGGAAACAAGTGTTGTATAAGTTGATATACAACACCTGTTAGGTGAAGTGTTTCCTTCCTATCTATATGCAACTTTACACAACTCTAAAATTAAAATAAAGATAAAATGATAGAAATACACAATTTTTGTTCTTGCAAGAACCCTTTATATAGTAAGAAACAAATGATGCTTGCCCAATGATCTCAACTATTTTTCATGGAAATCAAATATAGTAAGAATAATAACTAAAGTACTTACTACCTGGAAATAGGTTGGAAATCAAACAAGCTATGAAACCAAATAAGACAATACACTATACAAACCATACTAAATGGGACTACATGATCAATCGTTCTTGGCTTGAATTTTGATCGATAATCCTTGGCTCATAACATGAGGAGTTTTAGTGACCATATTCTCATTAGGATTTATTAGAGACCATTCGTATGTAGATAATAAATGATAAACAAATATGAGTATCTGTAGCTTCTTGAAATCATAGCCTTGACAAAGTCTTCTTTCTACGATGGAAGTAATGAAAATCTAACTAGTTTTAAAAGATTTATCAATAGAAGAAGTCAAAAATATATTTTTTTATCATTTTTTTCTAATTAGTTTTTAAAAGATTCTTTTTATTTTGTCTGATTAGTTTTGAAATATTTTTATCATTTTTTCCTGATGCACACCTCCAATATTATTCACCAATACATTATTGCCCCTCAAAAATTACTTAATTTCTAGAATATTATAATTCTTTATTTGAAGTAATCTCTTTTTATTATTTTAAATTAAACATTCCAAAAACCATTTATAATAACTGATATGATCAATAATAGCTATCAATCCTAGCTATAGTACAAGCGCCTGTTGGAATTTGTATTGATTTTTGTTACATCACATGTCTATACCATTTGAAATGATCTGTAGTGGACCTAGGAAAATGTTAGCTTATCAACCCATCTACATCTTTATGTCATTTAAAACAATATTTAATAATCTTGGAAAAAGTTCACTTATCAATCCATTTACATTTTTATGGCATTTAAAATGACTTTTATTACATCACATGTTGAAATTGTCAAATATTTACAAATTTATTATTTTGAACGTCCAGTTAATCAAATAATAGAAGGTTTTTAAAATTATTTTTTTAGCTATTGAATTCTTTCACCATAAAAGAATCCTTAGGTAGTGGTCCTATGGAGGAGGCTATTGCTCTTATTATTAATGAGCAAGTGGCCCCATGAAAAATGAAATATATGAAAATAAGAAAATTTGGATTGTTTTCCTAAAATTAAGAAGCAACAAGTTTTTAGGAGATAACTTTAAGTATGTGGAAAAAAGGAGGCACTAGAAGTTTTATTTTTTTGCTTTTTAGCAAGGTGTTTTACCAAATGTAAATTTATAAATGAACAAATTTCACTTAATATTTTATTATAAATAAAAATAAAATAACTTAACTATTACCTCCTAAAATATTATAGCATACAATCAAAAAATTTGTATTATGGGACCCCGTTTGCTAGATATGGTCCTAAAATTATTTTTCAATAATCCTAAGAAAATCAATGAGCCTCCTTCCATGGAACCACTTCCTGTATATCTCCATTATACACATCTAATATATATTTTTTAGAAAATATGATTCCATAAAAGAATATAAAAAATTATTCAAAGATATCACCATATCATATTTAATAAACATAAAAATAATTATCAACAATATTTTTAAAACATTTAATTGAAAACTGTTTAAAAATTAAGATTGGAATTGGATCACACTCCATAATAATTTATTGAGTACATGGATAAAAAACAAAAAAATTAATTTCTATTAAATTTATGTTAAAAAAGGATAAATAAACACATTTTTGATAAAAAAGGTTTAAACATAAACAACAATATTATAAATAGTTTATTGGGAAACCCAACACTAAGGCATAAGATATCTAAGTCATGAGAAAAAATAATGAAAATGGAAGATGAACAAAATTAGCTAGATTATCACCCCAACCACCACCCATGAGTAGATCTAATGTATGGGGTATTGACTCTCACTTATCATTAATTACATCAAGAGGCATTTTACAATGGCATCTGAGGGTGGCAATGGATTGTAATGGAGTGAATGTATTTACCTTTAAATTCAACCTTAAATTTGATATCTATTTGATTGTTACTTAAAAAAATTATATTAAAAAAAGACTTGGCTAACATCAACATGTGATTTTAAATTTTATATACTTTTATGTATAGATAATTTTACAAGTTAAAATCTAACTGACATTATATGTACAAAAAACTTAGGGACATTTTAACACTAGTATGGTTCCATATTGTTCCTAAATTTTTTGAACAATACCTATTGAGAAATTTTAGGATCTTTCAGTAGCTAAATGGTCCCGTGAGATTTAAAAATATATATATTTAATTAACTAATTAACATTACTTCAATTTATTATAGACCACAACATATCTAAAGTATGAATAAGATCATGAAATTTTAGTTATCTACAAGACATCAAACATTTTTTCAAGATTTAAAGCACATTGTCTTTTTAAGATTTTCATGAACAATTATTAGTAATGGTAAGTTAAATTTAAAGATGATTGGAGCCCATTGAGTAGAAATGGCAACTATGAGTTGAATGAGCATAATTTAATGTCATTACTAGAAAGTTCTTAAAATATTGTACAGTTTTAGAAAAATGTACTAAAAAAGCATGTTATTATGATAAAAGTATAGCCCTTGTAAGATCCATAGATAAGAACTAAGAAACATAAATTCAGAAAACAAACAAATTATAAAAAAATAAAAAACAAATAATCATATTTCCTTATGGTATTGAACACCATTTAACACCTATACTAGTAAGAAATAGATTTATTCAAGATTTGAGTCAACACAAATTAAATTAGTGCACCTATAAATATTCAAATGGTGTTCTATTAAGTAGGCAATGAGGAGTAATGACCTATACTCATATGTGTATATAAATAGATTTGAGTCAACAAATACCAACTGTTTTTGGAGAGATACAAATAGGTGATTATATGTAGATCTAAGACTTGGAATATAAATCTCTATGTTCTATTTTCCCCTGATCTTTCATAGGGCCTCTATGTTTGAAAGAACATGTTGAGTAGCAAGTCCTCATACTAACTTAATGTCTCTAGGTATAGAATCTAATTTACATGAAAACAAACTCAAAAAAGAAAAGAAAATTGCAAACAACCTATCTATGAATGTTAATTTTATAAAATAAACAAGAAAAAATAAAATCAAGCATGTGGCTAAGCTAATTCCAGGTCTTTCTATCAACAAAAAATATAAAATCTACACATAGAAATGACAACAAAGGTATCAAGAGTAAAACATACATACTATTTTAGATTATTTTTTGATGTTTTACATGTAAAGAGGAAAGAGTACCTTAAATCAATCCACAAAACTTGTTTACACAACTTATTTTTTTATATTGAAATATTTTACAAAAATATTACTTCCAAAAGCTGACAATAGTAATATAAATAACTTGGTTAGGAAAATCCTAGACTGACTAAAATAAAAAGAGTATCCATAGAGATAATGACTATTAAAAAGTTATTTTTTGAAGAAACATTCAATCATCTTAAACTTGTATGATTTATTGGCAAGATATATTTGCACTCCTTGTGAGAGAAAATTTGTGAGGTTAAATCCAAAATGATAGCTTAATATTTCATGTCAAGGACATTCATCAGTCAGAGGTAGTCCATAGAGATCAGAACTGACATTTCAACCTTAAGTCTTTGTCTTCTTTTCCATTAGAAATTAAAACATTAGACTCCTAAGTTTGAAAAAAAGAAAGATTGTAGATTCTATATTTTACTCACTTGTATCAATATAAACACCATGATCAACATTGTCAACTTTAAAAGGCCATCATCTAAATTTTTAATGTTTTTTTACTCTTAATCACTTAGAAGAGAATTTGAAGCATCCTTCAAGTCATCCTCTAGAGGGAGACCAAGACAAGATGCCCTTGAATCACCTTGCTTATCTGAGATAATCTTAATATAAAATCTCTATTGACCATCCTCTAGCTCATAATGAATATTAGGCCTAAAATTCCTAGAGGCACTAGGACTCTATTCTCTACTAATGATTGTTTCTTTCAGTCCCATTAACCTAATTTTGGTCATTTGTGGACATTAATATAATTTCATTTTATTTATGACCATAATTCTATCAAGACCTTCAGATGAAATTGAATTACCATCTCTATCCACCTTCTTACCATGAACATGATGATATTATTATAGAAATTGAAGACTCTCAAAGCTACAAGAAGAGGATTATTTGACATACCAATCTGACCCATCAGTTCACTAAAATTGTCAATATATTTCCCCAAACCTCTTGCATCTAATAATACATGGATGGAATCCAGTTTTAAAAATTTATCTAAATCATCTTGTTGTGCATCCATATGAGAAGACACCTATACAAAAATGAAGGACATAGTGACTTCACTTATGAAGTAAACAGGGTCTCTTCCCTTACTATCAAATAACTCATTATTCCTCTCATTTCAAATACATCATAACTAGGCAAGTAGGATATCATATAAGCTCATTGGGCTCTTAATTATGATTAATGTATCTTACTCTATTGGTGCCACATAAAAAATTATATACATTGACAACATAGATGTCTTGTTCAAATTGAAAAAATAAAAAAGTATGTAGTCATACCCAAAGAAAAGGAGCTATGGGTTTGGTAGAAAGAAATAAAATAGAATCCACATTTATTCTGGATATAGATACCACATTTGTTCTAAGTATACATACCACATTTATTCTGTCTTGTCAATATACTACAAAAATAACCTTTTCCCTTGCAACATACATATGCTAATATAATCCCCCAATTTTAGTAGTTATTTCCTAATGGCATTGAACACCATTTAAAATAAAATGAGGCAAGTTATAGTGAAAGAAAATCTTGAAATAATAACTTTGGTCTTTATAGCTTACTTAATAGAAATTTTAAAAAATTATGACATCTACTAGTCACCCCTAATATCAATGTTTGAGTGCACTCTTAAGTATTTAACCCTTGAGAAACATATACATTGAATTAACTCACATGTACATATTTGAAAATTAGAATTAGTTCAAAATATTGTTAGTATAATAAGTTTATCATAATGTAAGTAAAATTAGTTTAACATATTATCCCTCTACTGATAAATTTGAATACACCATTGCCTTTAAAAAGGCCTTTTATTATAATATACAAATCTGGAGAATAACCATTTTCTAGATCAAAAGAAGTATGTCATGTGTAAATCATTCTATTTTATCTTTTTAAATCACATTGAAATAATGATATCTAAAAATACACATCATCTCTGCAACAACATAAACATGTAGTCATTAACTAGACTACATACATTTAAATTAAGTAGTGAAAGGAATAAAAAAACTACACTTTTAGAATCTATACCTTGCATATACAACATTGGCATCACCAATCACAAATACCATTAAGGATTAATGATATATTGTGTTAGTTTGATCCATTCCCATTTCATTGATATGTACATTATTTTCATTTTCAGCAACAACTTCAGTTCCATCAACTTCATCTTCCACTACTGTTAACACCATATTATGCAATATGCAACACACAAGAATAGTTTTTTTAGCATTTACAAATTAGGCTAACAAATTCTAGATTGTATAATTTTCCATGTGTTCTTTAACCTGCTAAATGCAAACTCAACAATAATCCATGCTGAGGACAACTTAAAGCTAGATTCTCTTTGACTATTTGTCAAAGCTACACTCAATGGTGTGATCAACCATGGTAATAAAGGATACCCACCATCACCTATAATATACTCTCTTATGCTTGAAGGGCTAATGGAAACTGAATGACCATTTAACCTATGCCAACCTTGACATAATTTAAATAATTTAGAATTTTGTAGTAGCCTAACATCATTAATAAAACTATGCCATCCTATGAAAACATCTATAAAATGCATATTAATATCAAAAATGGCTTGTAATGACTTGCTGTAGTTGTGATCTCTATCATACCAATACATTGAAAACTCATTTCCTAGAAATTAAAATTGAATGTAAGTTACATCTATAGCCCTGTAATAATTCACAAAGCCTTATCTTTGGTAGAATTATTCCTTTAAAATTTCACGATCCATTTAGTTGTTTGTCCATTGGACATACGAGTCATAATATGCTAGTATGTTATCTTTTGGTATAGTGAGCACACAAGAATTATACAATAATAATGACCCTACTTTTATTAAAAAATATGTAAGAAGAGGATGTGAAATAATTGTCTATTATATTAAACTACCTTGCTTACCAATTATCTTCTCTATTACAATAGCCTAATGAAGAAGAATATAAAGGAGTAGGTGGAGTTAACTCACAAGATAAATCACTATGGGACCGAGTGTAACTCACTATGAAACTCATAGGAGAACTCACAATGGTACTCAGTTGAACTCTAGGTAGAACTCTAGGTGGAACTCATCCTCTCACCCACTTAACCTCCTATCACACCTAAGTAAGATGAAGCTACATGTGTAGGCATTATCCATTTAATAAGTAAATATAATAATAAATATCTTACACTAATAATACTTGTGAAATCAGTGCTGCATTACATTAATACATTTATTCATAGTTCTTACAATGGTTGATTTTTTGTAACAAAAATGTTCACCAGTGTTAATCATTGTCATGCCAGAGGATAGTTGGAGAACTATAATGGCCACTTGATTTCCAATAGGAAACACCCTACTCTTTTTAGATGTGGAGAATGAAATTGGTATGTCACCTTGAGTAAGGTCTTCATGCAAAGATTCAAAAAGTGATTCAAACAATTCATAAGGCAACCTAAAAATTCTATGAAACTATTGATCATCACATTTAAGTCCAAATATATAGTGGTTCTACCAATGCAATGAATGTGGTGTTATATACCACTCTCTTTGAATCCTACCTTCCCATTGAAAACTAAAAATAATTTTAAATAATTAGAAAATTTTATTGGCTAGTGATTATATAAATCTACATATCTATGACTTGTTTCTCTACATTGTTGAGTTGTGGTATGACAAATTACTCTTTCTTATGTCTCTTTGATATGGTCTAAATATTAGCCGAGTCTTGAAGATCATACCAAATTTGCAATGCTAATTAAAAATTAATTGATGTACATGCTATGAGGACTTTTATTACTCATCTTGAATGAGAATCCATTGCACTATTGAAGAATGTCCCATATAAACTAGTATATAAATATCATGAAATGTGTATGCCTTCGTACAAAAAAGAGAGTTTTCATCAATTGTTTGATCATAAACTCAAAGTTTTGAAACATATATATATAAAAACAACCAAATTATAAAAGCATAGTCTATAATGTTAATCTATAAACAATATCTAATGACATAGAAATTAAACCTTTGCAATGATTCCATATGTGCATACATGATGTTTTTAGAGCTATGACATGAATCCAAACATTTTGAAGCTATGAATCAAACATTTCCCCTTAAGGCATTCCTTTGAGTAAATAAGGGTGACCTTTGGATGAGACTCTCACCCTTCCTCTTTTATGGGTCTGGGGTCCCTTAACCTCAGGTGTACTATTCAAAAATAATTAATTTGACATCTTAAAACTATGCATGTTTAAGTGGAGTAAAGGTCCACACTACAAACGGGCAATTAATTTTTAACGAAAACATTCTTGTGAGCTCCAAACTTTAATACAGAGAGACAAATAGGTCTTCTAGAATAAAAGATGAAAAGTGATAACAATAGATCAAGTGATAGCAAGAGCTCCAAAAGTGATAGCTAAATTTTGAAGATTAATTTTTTTAAAGATAGGACTTGTTAAGCCAGAAATGAATTAAGAAATAGAATTCAATTAAAAAACCTCTAAAAAATGGCTTTATCTTGATGGAAAAAAATAGTATAAAAACTATGATATATAAAATACTATAAAATACTTCTGTGCCTTCGATACAAATAGTTTCTATAATATTTATATGAAAATGTGACTGATTGAGGTAGGCATGTAAAATTCTATTATTAAGACTGCTTAGCCACAACATGTTTTCAAAATAATAAAATTCATTTGTATTCATGATTTTGATAATTTAGAGTTGATCATTCAGGCATGGATGCCCTTGGAACATGTAGTATACTCGAAAAACATTCTATATCCAAGGCATAATGAAGTTTTTACTTTTATAAAATGGTTTTACACTATAATATAATTTCCAGTATGTATAGTAGAAAAACTATTTGGAAGAGTTCAATATCTTATGTGACATTGTTATTTGAAGACACTCTTGTTTACAATTTTATCAACAAAAATTATGTGGTATGTGTTTGGCATCATTGTGTTTGCATGCTTAAAAATAAAGCAAACCTGTGTGTTTCAACATGGGGACTAGATAGTGCTATGTGTCAGACTTAAAATGAATTTGAATAAGCACAATCAATTTGGTTGGATATACAATACAGGCAATAAATATTTCAAAAAAAATAATATATAAGAGATCATTTTCACCCTACTAAAGGAAACCTGCATACATAAAGGAAATCGTAATCTCAATCACCATGACAACTTGACTTGTTATGAAATACTATTTACATTTATTTGACTTTTGTAGAGACATAAATGTTAAAGAAAGAAATGTCTTGATAAAAAGAATTCAATTATAAAACCTCTAAAAAATGTCTTAACCTTGATGAACAAAAAGATAAAAAATAGTGATATCCAAAACACTACCAAATACTTGTGTCTTTGATACTCTATAGTATTTATATGAAAATGTGACTAATTGAGGTGGGCATACAAAATTCTATTATTAAGACTGCTCAGCCACAACATGATTTCAAAATAGTAGATTTTATTTCTATTCATGATTTCAATAATTTAGAAATGATCATACTAGCATGGATGCCATCGTAACACAAAGTATACTGAAAATAAATGCTATATCTAGGGCAAAAATAAGTTGTTACTTTTATAAAATGGTTTTACACTAGGATATTGCATTATAATATAACTTACATTATGTATATAATAACAACTATTTGGAAGAGTTCAATATCTTATGTGCCATTGTGATTTGAAGAAAATCCTGCTTACAATGTTAGCAGAAAACATTCTATGTTATGTGTTTGGAATCATTGTGTTGATGTGTTTGAAAATAAATCAAAGCTATGTGTTTCAGCATGGAGACTAGACATTGAAGAATAAATTTATCAATTTCATGACTTATGGGTGTGGCCTATCTGATTCCAAAACTCATCAAATAATACCTAAGGAAGAAAGAAAAAATTATGTCAACTAGAACCAAGGCTGTGATTGAACACTATAAAAAGAACATAAACATTTTTTTTGGTTAATTAGGATATTTTTTTTGTCAATTAAGATGAGCTAAAGGGATAACCCAATGGGCATTTATAGCAAATACCTATGTTTAAATACCTAAAAAATAGATACTACAACAAGAGGAAAAGATTTTTTTTCCTGTGGGGTAACAAGTTTAGCAACTATTATGGATATCTTTATTCTGCATAAGCAATTGTTTTAGAAATAATAAAAGTTCTCCATGATGATAAACATCATAAAGCAAATTTCAAATGACAGAAATGTGATGCAACAAAAACCATTTCAAATTCAGTGGATAGGTCATGTTGGCTCTTATAATGGTTTAGGGGATTATTTCAAATAAAGAAGTGTAATATTCTATAAATCAAGTAATTTTCAAGGGGTAATAATTTATTAGTGAATAATTTTGGAGGTGAAAATCATGAAAAAAATGATAAAAATCTTTCAAAACAAATCAGACAAAATGATAAGAGTCTTTTAAAACTAATCAGCTAAAAAAATGATAAGAATAACCTTGAATGAAAAAAAGATATTTTTGACTAGTTCTAATAATTTTAGTTCAGACCAATAAAGCAGGGTCCTGGATATTACTTCCACGCAGAAAGGTGCTAACATGGAAGTTTCAAAGGAAGCTATAGCTAAAGTGTCATGGATTTTTTACAATCCACCCCACCCTTAGTTTTGGTATTATCCATGACTACTGCTCTTGCTTTAATATTCTCTATGCTTGTAGGCAAGATTTTCAGCCCTAGAAGAGGGAAAAACCTTCCTCCCAGAAATCCTGGGCTACCTTTAATAGGAGAGACCATTGGATTCCTGACTGCACTAAAATCTGACTAGTGTGACAAGTGGGTTGCAGACAAGGTTGCTAGATATGGCCTAGTCTTCAAAACCTCATTGATGGGCTGCCCAACACCCGTCCTCACTGGCCAAGCGGGCAACCACTTTCTCTTAAAAAATGACCACCACACGGTCATTAACAAGTAGCCCACCACTTTTGTGAGGATTTTTGGCTCAAATAACACCACTTCTTGGAGATGAGCACAAGCGGATCAGTAACTTTGGCTTGATAACTAGTCCCCCACCTGAGCCCTTTTTGCAATAAATTTTCAAGAAATCATTGTCACATACAAAATTAGTACCCCTCTTAGATAATATGAAAACATTTACAATTAGAATCTCCCTTAAACATAATGGCAGACACATACCAGAATAAGAGACAGTAACAAGTTCACAAGATCACACTCTCCTCCCCTGGTAAGGTGGACACTTAGAGTTCAAGCTTCTTTAGCCTTGTAAGGAACATATTAGTTATATATATGTCAGATGGGGACACATAAACAAGAGACAAGACAATTTACTTCACAACTCCATTGATAACACATTACATGTGGATCCACTTCATCATGTGAATGCAAGTCTAAATATAGTTTCACTTATGTCTTTCTTTGGTACAAGTATGCAATTAGATTTATCCTTTATAAATTTAAGATATTGAAAAATAATAAGCTAGATGGTTATGTGCTCTCAATGTGCCTTTTATTGATCAATAAGTTCTTGTCTCTAAAATGCTTCTAATAGCCAATGAGAGTGCAGGAGTGATTTACATCCAATACCATCTTATCCACTTGAACTTGGATCTATAACATAACATTAGATAAATTATTAATTTTGTTTGCAATAAAAAAATTTATGTCTAAATGATCCTTATTAAACATAATAAACTTTCTATCTTTCCAAAATTGAAATGGAATATTAATGTGAAATATATTCCATATTTTCTAGCACTTTTCAGGAAACATAATTGAATCCCAAAGGAAGACCGTGTTCTAATAAAATTGTTCAGATCCAAATAGATGAAAAAGGTAAAGTATCCACTTCCAAACTTGTTGAGCTCTTACCAAAAACTATAAATTGTGTATGTGAGACTTCATTTGGGTAAATGCATGACATTTAAGAGTATGGATCCCCATATGCAATAATATATATTTAAGTGAGAGTCTTTGGTACAAAATACACCATGAAATAAGAGTTTTTTTTTAACACTCAACTATTACAAAAATAAATGGGTTGGAATATTTTTATCCAATAGAAAGCATAGTTATTAAGGTTCTTTCATTTATTGAACATTTAACAAAGAATAATAATTATAGAAATTCAATGGCAACGAAGTTGGGGTTTATAGCAAAGCAATGGAGGAGTGAAACTACAGTTCAAATCCTTCCATCATTGAGGAGGAGATTTAGGATTTTGTTTTGAAAATCAACTTCAGGGATGGCCTTTTGGAATCAATTTCCTAAATGCTGAGACCATATTTATTTTAGATAACAGGCCATGAAGGCTGCAACCTAGATATTTTGTCAAAAATATTAGTAATAGTGCAAATACATATTCAAAATAGCCAGAGAGCCTTAATCCTAAGAGTTTACACAAAAATGTTTACATTGTGATTTATGATCATAGACCACCAAAAAGAGAGAATTAATAGATAATAAAATTTGAATCGACCCGATTTCAAGCAAGCTAAGGTTTGATCATTTCTAAAGCTTTATAAATACTCTTATCAACAAAGTGATTTGATTTCTATCATGATGGTAACATGAACATTCAACAAGGTAGGAAACCTGAATCCTCTAGCATGGACTACGCTACATGATCCTTGACTATGCACATTGTAGGGTCGACAATGTGGGAATGTTTTCCATAGTATATAATTTCAATGCTGTAGACTCTTGTGATCTGAAGCCAAGCTTGGAGTTGAAAAATATTGAAAGTTAAACACCAGATTAGCTACTTGTAGAGTACTTGGCACTACCAACCTAGGGCTAGTTTGAGGAACTTGAAAGGATTGTGTAATTGAGGATTGAGTCATAGACAACAAGTTCAAAACTGTGGTAACCGAAATTGACTTATGTTTCACAATGGGGACTTTATTATTTCACGTATTCTATCAACCCACGACTTTGCAATTATCATTGAACTCTTATTGGGGCTTGCTTTGTTTAAGCATGGTTTTGGCCAAAAGGTTGGTGGTTGCCATGATAGGGAAATATCTTATATTATGCTTAGTCAACTTGTAATGGAAACAAGTGTTGCGTGATTTACAACACCCACTGCGTGAAGTGTTGCCTGCCTATCCATAACCAACACCTTTAAAATTAAACAAAATGGTAGAAACACAGTTTTTATTCTTGCGAGAACACCCGCCCCGCCCCCGCGCCTGCCCCTCTCCACGCTAAGCAACAAATGATGTTTGCCCAAGGCTCCCAACTGTTTTGCATGGGAATCAAACAAAGCAAACCATATCGTAAGGATAACAACTAAAGTACTTACTACCTGGCTACAGTTTGGAAATCAAACAATCCATGAATCAATTGTTCCTGGCTTGAATTCCGATCGGCAATCCTTTGCTTGGAACATGAAGAGGTTCAGCGACGCTTTTCTCATTAGGATTTATCATAGACCATTCGTACGTAGATACCAAATGGTGGACAAATATGAGTGCCTGCAGCTTCACGAAATCATAACCTGAACAAAGTCTGGCCCCTCCTCCAAATGGAATAAACGTATAAGGTCGAGTTTTATCGTCTAAATGACCGGGATCAAATTTATCTGGCTCCCGGAAAAATTCTCCTTTGGAGTGTGTAGTACTAGTCTCCCAAACTAACTGCAAAGGTAACAAATTGTTAGACTTTGTGTTGAATTGCAGACAGGTTCTTTGAGTGAATAGACAATGCATGTCGGAATCCTTAATGAAGAAAATTAAGTTACCTGCCACCCTTTGGGAATTGTATAACCTTTATATCGTACATCTTGAACTGTGACAACCTTCTGTGTATAATGCATTTTTTTAATGTCCTCCCATGCTGGCGGTTCGTTTCGTTTCTTTGCTGCTACAACTTCCGTTTGCTCTGTCAAAATTTCTAAAATTAGGTCAAAGCCGTTAACTAAAGTAAAATGAAATGAGAAGAAAATACTTTTTACAATGTTTGTGTAAATATCTTGGTGTAAACACAAAAATCTAATAAGCTGGGGATTAAGTACAGCAGTAGTGTCGTGACCTCCTATCACGAGCACGATCAGGTTATCTATAATCTCCATGTCACTAAGGGAATTATGATTTTCATCCTTCATAGTCATCAGCTATGACATTAAATCTTGGTCAGGGCCACCTTTCCCTCTGCTATTTCCCCCTCCTCAAATTCAACAAGGCAGAGAGTCGCTTAACTACACGAGCACGAGCATTCAAGCCCCCGTTGAAAGTAGATGCTGGCAAATAAGTGTCATAGATTCGGAGTTCAGAATTTGCCTCTCTTTAGGGCCCGTCAAACCAAAGAGGAGTTCAGAGGCAACTTGCAGGAAAGTAAGCTGCTTCATCAACGGATAACCAAAAACAGTCTCTCTCCCTTCCCAATGCTCCGCAAAATGTTGGTGAACAACGCCTTCCATCCTTCCCACACATTTCTGCAAAGCTTCTGGCTTCAGGAATGCCATGATAGCGTTTTTGATCCTTTTGTGCTCATATCCAAAAGCTCAGTAATATCCTTTGAACCAAAAATCCTCACAAAAGTGGCGGGCTGATTGTTAATGACTGTGTGGTGGTCATTTTGTAAGAGAAAGCGGTTGCCCGCTTGGCCAATGAGGACAGCTGTTGGGCAGCCTATCAATGAGGTTTTGAAGACATTGCCAGATTTTACAACCTTGTCTGCAACCCACTTGTCACCCTTGTCAGGAATCCAATGATCTCTCCTATTAAAGGCAGCCCAATATTTCCGGGAGGAAGGTTTTTCCCTCTTCCAGGGCTGAAAACCTTGCCTACAAGCACAGAGAGTATTAATGCAAGGGCAGTAGTGGATAATACCAGAAATAAGGGTGGGGTGGACTGTAAAAAATCCATGACACTTCTAGCTATGGCTTCCTTTGAAAAATCCATGCTACTGAAAAGCAATCACAATGTCTTCTTTCTACGATGGAAGTAATGACCAGAACCCTCCTTTATAGGTCTGAACAATTAAACATTCTAACTAAAATCAATAGAAGGCATCAAAAATATATATTTTTTCATTCAGGGTTATTCTTATCATTTTGTCTGGTTAGTTTTGAAAGATTCTTATCATTTTTTCCTGATTTAGGCCTCCAAAATCATTCGCCAATAAGTTATTGCCCTTCGAAAATTTCCCAATTTATAGAATATTACACTTCCTTATTTGAAATAATCTCTCCTTGTTTTAAAGCATTCCGGAAACCACTAAACCAATATAATAAGCAACATGACCACTCATTGCTAGTCATATCTAGTGTACAAGCATCACTTCTCTTTGTCAATTGAAATGATCTTTAGTGGACTTGGGTAAAAGTCCATTTATCATCCTCTCTACATTTCTATATCATTTGAAATAATATCTGTTACATCATATATTGAAATTGTCAAACATTTACAAATTTATCATTTTGAATGTCTCTTATTCACATTTATATAGACTGAAAGAATCTTAAGACCTCTCAAGTATTTTGATGGAATTTGGAGCTTTTTAACAACTAATAATGGCCATCACTTGCAATGCTAATATCATGACTAATATTATTTTTCAAGTAAAAAGCGATTGGTTGTTAACTTTGAAAATTCAAAAAAGATATGTTTCCATGTTAGTCAAAGAGTACAAGGTATTGATTTTTTGCTTATTGAATTTTTTCATCATAAAGGAAGAAGATGCTTAGGTAGTGGTCTCATGGAGGGCGCTTTTGTTTCCATTTTTAATAAGCAGACGACCCCTTTCAGAAAATAAGAAGTTTTCAGAATCTTTTTCTAAAATTAAGGAGCAACAAGTTTTTAGGATGAAAGTTTAAGTTTATGTAAGTGAAAAAAAGTACAACTTATAATATTTACATCCATGAAATTTATCACAAGTCCACTTACATCATAATTACAAATTGATATGTAATTAAATGTAAATAAAAATAAATAAATAGTAAATATCACATGTAAATATAAAATATACATAATGAGAAGCACCTAACTTAGAGAATAATGTGGATTTTTTAGCCCCATATGAAATAATAATGACCATTAACCAATAATATGTATAAACATTAGATGATAAAAATTATTGCATTAATGGATTTTTCAGCCTCACTTTATTGGTATAGATGTAGAGTTAGGGGTGTTGGATGCCTCAACATGAGGAGAGACTCTCCTCTCAACATGTGAGTCATCCCTTATTTCATCCATAATATCTAAAAATTATTGTTTACACAACATATGAAATATAAAAATTAATGCATTAAAATTGTATATTGAAAATGATAATTTTTTCAAGAATAAAATTTTGCTAAATGATTCTACACTCATCATATTCCATCTAAATGGTTGTTTAGGGCTACGAGACCACATATACACCTGTGATGTAGAATTCTATGAATCATACATATATCATTATATATATATGTGCATACATTTATGTAAATATGACATAGAATATCATTGCTTGAAGTTAAAAAATAATTTTACTATGTGTTCTCACTAGTCTCCATCCATGAATCATGACCTGCTGTGGAGATAGTGGATCCTTCGATGTAGATGAAACATTAGGAAAACCTTATTGTCATCCATGAGTGGTACCCATATCACCCCTCATCATCTATAAAACCAATAAATGAATATTGTGTGAATCCAAAGAACACGATAAAAATTTGACTCTAATATATATCATAAAACATAGTTTTTTGTTCAAGGGACAATAAACATACATGAATAAATATGTCATTTAAAAGTTTCTAAACTTGTGTATAAGGTACACCTGTACTAATTGTGGCCTCTATAATAGATTCAAGGCCTATTGAGCTACACAAAATATCACCAATCATCTATAAAAAACAAAGTAACAAGTTTAGTCAAATAAATTAGTCAGTTAAGTCAACACATACTATAAAATAAACTTAATATTTTTTTACACTCATAAGCAAACTATAATTAAAATTAAACCTATGTATCAAATATAGATGGTGAATTCAATAAATTTTGAGTAATAGGTTGACATATCATGAGAGGAATTGGTAAAGCTAGTACATCTAACATAGTGTCTAGCATGCTAGTGTCATGCACTATTGAAGAATCTATAGGTGGCATATGCTTTGGCATATTAATATCATGAGCTCCTAAAGCATCTACATATGGCATATGCTTTGGCATGCTAGTCTCCATAAACATACTTTATGTATATAACACCTAAACAGGAGGTCCCATATACTTCCTCCCACATGATGTGTAATAATGCACAATAAATTTAATATGAGTAAGAGGAGGGACACTAACAACTATACCAACACCACCAAAACAACTACCATGACTACCACTACCACTGCCACCAAAACCACTACCACCAACACCACTACCACCAACACCACTAATACCACTATCACTATCACCACCTATAGGATGAGTATAAACCTTCAATGTATGCATACCATGCTCAATTCTAACTTATGTCAGACTCGTAACCACCTCAAGGATTTCCATCTATATATTACGATGATTTTTTTTAAGAATAAAGGCATGTGATATTGTCCTATTTCTCTGAGCTCAGTTATGATAGTTTTGATCTTTCTTGGCACTAGGTCTATCAAATAAAGACCCACCCCTCCTACCTTGGGAGGCCTTCATATCAAAATAGTTTGGAATTTATTGCATCACAAACTCATAATATATTTTTCTCAAAAAGTATAATGGAACCTCATTAGTCTTACATGGAGTCTCATCAAACACCATCCATCACTTATCCCAAAAATTAATTTTCATCTATGAACACACCAATTAATACTAATATGTTCACAATTCATTGATGGAGATTGGTTGGTTCCACGCTTAAAAAACAAAGTGCACAAAACTTTTGTTATTTTTTTCTTAACATCTTTATATGATAATTTGTCAGAATAAAATTATTTCCTGGCCATGGATCTACAAGAGAAGTGCAAAGGGAAAAAATGTTAAAAATGGCCATGGGTTTGAGATGAAAATAGAAAATGAAATGGAAAAACATAAGGATGTATGCCCTTTATATATTACAAATGGTGTATGTCCTTGAGGCTCAGGCACAAGCCTTTGCCTTGATAATTTAAAAAAAAGGGCATACACCCTTTGTACAAAAATTCAAAGTTGGGGGAATGTCATATTTCCCCCCCCCAACTTTGTGCATCAACATAGACATCGCTATGTCCATGATGAGCCCCATAACCATCTCTATCAGCCAAATTTGGCCTAACTTACCATTGAGATTTGAATCTAGGTGGAGATGGACACAACCAAACCACCTTTCACTCATATCTCCTTGGATACAAGATTAATTATTGTTACTTGAGCCTATAAATAATTTTAATTTTTTAAAGAATATAACTACTAACTTCTCTTAATTAAAGTTAGTTAAATGTTGTGTACTATTATATAACGTTGAAAGCATAGTTAAGGCTCAAATTGATATTCAAAAATTGTTCACCAACATATGGTGATTTGTGTGTGTGTGTGTTTTTTAAATTTATAATAAAATGTCATGATTGGTTCAAGTCTAATTGTTGACATTGTTATATGTTTTAAATATCTATTGTTTTCCACTTCTTTATTTAAAATATCAATCTTTCAAAGTCAAAGACTTTGGTGTCTTTAATATAAATATGATGTTTGGTTTTTGATGAGTTTTTAATTAGAAACAACTTACTCACCCTTTTTTTATTATGTCAATATCATGTTCCTTACATTACTTGTTAACAAAATGAAAAATTTCTTTAATATATTAATCTTATAAATCCCATTTCTTTGAGATGGTTCTATACAATCTTTTGATAATTTCATAATCCCCTATTTTTTGTAATATTGGAATGTTTAAGTAGAACTTTATTAAAAAATAATAAAATAATATAAGGTTACATATTAAAGTGGTTGATAGTTAGACACGTCCTAGACACTATGCTAGAGGAGAAGTTCTGACTTAGAACACAACATAGGAAAATAAAAAATAACATCACATCACATCACCCAAAATGACTTTGATATACCCTTTGCCAAAGACAAAACATCATTTTTTGCCTTTTTTCTTTGTGACCTCTATCGAGACATCTAAATGAGGACTAATAATAACTATCTATAGTGAATGATCAAATGAGGCTTGATCCTTATTAGAATCAGAAGATTCATATTCATGAGATTATTTGATTCTTACACCTATAATTATGTTTACAAATGTCTTATTGTGAGAGGGGTCTTCCATAGGTGTTTCTACCCTAGCCTCTGAACCATCATTCTTTCTTGTTCCATATTTATAATTTACCTTGACCTCAAATGTATCTATATCAATTAATGCTTTTGATTCTTCATCCTTTGAAGGTGGAGGTTCATATGGATGCCAAACATTGGATTTAAGGGGTTGGTCCATTTTTTTGGTTTATTCACTTATAGACATGCTCCCTAGAGATGCTTAGTTTGATGATAGAACTAACATCTAAAAGCTATGTTTTCATAATCTAAGGTTTGAATCTAGCTAAAATTATCATGTTTCAACTATAATCTATCTAGGAGACCTTTGTTGAGGTCCATATCCACACAAATATAAGCAAAAATGAAAAGTCCTTATTTAGACCTCTCACAATCTATCTTGATGAAACTTCCCAAGAAATTTCCAATATCCTCACACACTGAAGGGCACCAGAAAGGAAGACGAAGATTTGGGAGTCGAACCCAAATTGACATTTTGGACACCACCAAAGTGGTAAGATCACAATCTAAAAATCAAGGGGTAATGAATAGCCTAAATCTAACCCAAAGACAAAGCCTCTCCTTAAAAATTCTCTGATAATATTTAAGTGAGGAGAACTAAACTATAAAAAGACTGATTTAGTGTTCTTCCTTCTTAAAATTTTACATATCTTGTTATAAATGCCTTCAACCTAAGGTAGAAAATATAGTGGGGTCTTTCATGAGAAATGAAATTATCTTTTTATAAGAACCTAATTCTATAATCTACATTCATTTTTCTCATCCCAATGATAGATCATAGAGTGAGAAATATCAGACAAAAATATCTAGACACAATTTTCTCTAGAAAGTCTCATCTCTATCTTATAGACCATGAAAATATTAGATTTCAAATATTATGTTGTCAAATATCAATTAAAATGTGTTTATAATTTAATTGACACATAAAGATTACTATTATTATGCTAAGAAATGTTCTAAAATAACATTGAAGGGAGTGGGGAGTTGCGATGAGTTGTAATATCTATGAGTGTGCTCACTTATAGTTTTGATCTTAACTTTAACATCCATTTAAATATCCATTACAAGTTTTTTATTTTTTCTTAAAGAAGTCAATCAAAAAATTGTAATATTTAGTCATATTGTAGACTTTGGATCTCATGTACTTGATGCACACAATCCTTTTCTTTTGATATATATTCTTGAAAGGTTTAGCCCATCTCTCAAAAGGGGCATACATTTCACCTACATTTATCTCCAGGATCCATGGTCAAACACATTTTTGTACTATTGTTCTTCTCGATGTAATAAAAATTACAAGTTTATTTTTAAAGATGTAAACAATGTATGACACTTGTTCCCACCATAAAATATATTTAGGACATTTCCTAACCCTACTATTTTTACAATAGATCAGATTTATTTAGATTTAATTTTTTATCACTAAAATTTGTAACTAACTATGCATGTAAGATTTAACATAGGTATCTAGAATTAGACTATTATATTATAAGGGAAATATTATTTAGAACAAATTTAGAGATGCAAAGAACTTCGATTAGGGGTTCGTAACATTTACTAAAAAAATTAGTTGCATCATTTCCAATTCTTCTTTTCTATATTTTAATATGTTATTATCATGATCATTTATTTACTTATATTTACTCTTACACGTTTCATAGGAGCATCCACACATATCTAAATATGTTGTAGACTCATACATGGGTCGCTACCAAACCACCAACTAAATTAGGTGTATCACAGTTTTTCCTTTCTATATTTCAACAAATTATTGATTGATTGGGAACTTATCCACATGCACATATTTTTTAGGTCAACATGAGCATTATATTTTTTACAGGAGTATGAGAGTTTTTGTAAGTGCTTGAAGAGCACAACATTTTCCATAGTCTCCATTTATTTTTATTTCACTTTGATATGTATGTGCACATAGACCAACGTGGAGTGTTATTTAGATACCTAATTTTGACATGGGTGTAGTTATTAGTTATAAAATCACATTATTATATTGTTAGAATAACTTATTAATTATACCATTAAGACTTGAGTTTACATAACTAATAAGTAAATTTCCTATTTTTTTAAAATTTTCTTATTTTAGTAAATAAAGTATTTAGAAACACAACTTAATGAATGTTGCCAAAACACATATCTAAATACCTTAAAGTCTAATTAGTACACCAAAGTGGACTCTTGAAACCAATTACAACCACTTAAATTTAAGCACCCACATGTATATATGAAGCTCTTTAGAATTTATATAGCAAAACCTCTCCTCACCCATTTGGAAATGGGCAATGAGAAGTATTGTGTAAGTCATTTCTAAGATTTATTATGAAAGAGAGTTTTTTTATTCTATCAAATTTTATTTATATAATATTACATGTGGATTTTTATATAAGCGTGATATTGGAGTGTAGATGCATTGAAATAATTTGTGTGATGTTACTAGTTTCACTTCTATGATATCTATGATGCTTATGTATTTATCTATCATTGGTTCATATTAGGATCTTATTGACACTTTTTCTCTATGCTCTTGCATATTTCCAATATTTTTGCTAATCATTTCATTTCTTTTTTCTCCTCCTATTTCTTTGAGTTAATGAAACTTTCTCTAGAAAATGTACATTGTATAGTTATGGCACCAAAAAAATGTAAAATATATGATTTTAGAATGAGCCCTTGTGATCCTTATTTTGGGTCTCATATGCTATGTGTTCCTTATTTTCAATGTTTTTCACCCTTATATGTTAGATTGAATTCTACTAAAACTTTAATTTGAATTCAAGAATTTCATAAATACATTAAAACAATAATCAATTTATCAAAACAATTAATTAAAAATATTTTTACCAATAAATTTTTTTATTATATTAAATAATTTTAAATATAAAATTAAATATTATTTTATTATTTTAACTTTGATTAAAATTGTTTACCATGTTTAATAATAAATGTGATGTTTGACATAAATTAGTTTATCTCTCTGACATATAACCCTAATTGAATGTGTAAACTTTAGCTTACAACCTTGACCCTTATTTTTGATGTACTAATGCCATTTTAAGAAGTCTATTTTACATTATTTCCATTTTATATAAAATTTTTCAATTTGAAAATTTGACATACTCCTAGATAAGCATATTCTAGCTCTAACTTGATTTCATGTTTATTTTTACATTTCCTAATTATGTATATTAGGCCAGAAGCATTATATTTGGAAACCAATTCCACATATTTGTCTTGAAATCTTTGAGATACCAACTCTAAAAATATGGTTGACATCTAGTTATTCAATCGATAATAGTAATGGATCTGTAGTGGACCATGGATAATATATTTTAAACATACACATCACCCTTTATGTTTACATTTGCTTATATGTTCTTGTGGTCATCTAGGTGCTTGGGCTGCCATTTCAGGACTAATGTAGGTCCCCAACCATATTCGAGACTTATTTTTGCTCTATTAAATTTTGAAGACCCCTTTTTCATGACTGGGTCTATGTGAATCCTCACATCTTCACCACCACCATGGGCTTCTTATTTCTTGATTAGAGTATTGAGATTCCACTTGTTGCTCACTATTGGAAGATGTTTTGAATGTCATCCCTACCTTTTTGGAATCCAACCAGTAAAATCTTTCACATGTGCATGATATATTGCTATAAATAGATGAGGGAAGAATGGGGTTGATGGAGAGCCTTATAGATGGCTTAGTTGCCTAAAGGAACACAAAAAAAAACTATTATGTGATTGACACTTCCCTAATTTATAAACATTTTACTAATAGTTACCCTAAAGGTGCGAATTACACATGAAGAGATGTAAGTTTTTATTTTTGATAAATTGGGGTTTTGTAAAGTGAAAGAGCATAAATTAATAATTTTACATCACTCAAAATCTATGACCGATGACATTATATAATATTTTGTGCATGAAGTGTTAAGTAAGAATAATCTAATATTTATGGTAGAGGTAATGGCGACAAATGAATGGTGTGTTACTTCATTTGACATGGAAATGAGTTGTGATAGGATGAAACATTCCATTTAATGGTGATATTAAGAAATTACCAAGTGATGGGAAAGGAAAAGGTCATATAGAACATGAAAGTGATGTAAGTTTTCAAGATGAACTAGGCAGTGATGGTGAGAGGTAATGAAAGGGGTTTTTGGAGATGGGCTTGAAAAATCTTGGGTAGATACACATGCAAAGTTCAATGATATGTCACATCCATAAATGCAATTTTTAGCTTAAACTAAACTATTTTAGTTACCTAATACATTATTGAAACAAGTGTCATCAAAATGAAAATAGGTGTCAAATATCCAATAACTCCTCTAAAAATATAGAAAATGTAATACGTGTCAATTTAGATAAGTCTAAAACTAATGAGATTATTTATTTATTTATTTTTATATATAAAACCAAACTAGATGTATCTAAAATGAATTAGATGTAAATTGGGAAGGATTCCTCAATGATATATGCCTTATATATAATCTAATCAATAGATGCAAGATGCCATATGTAAATAGATGTGATCTAAGCTTTTTCCATTTTCATTCTCAATCTCAACATGATGCATATCTATTGTATGTTTTAAATTAAAAAATAAATCTTGTTTATATATAATATGCTTAAGAAGATCATATTACATTACCTTAATTAGTCAATTGTGGTAGTTCTCAATTGATATCATATGTTGTACACTATTCTAAAATAATGGAAATTCTAATTATAATGTGGGTGAACTGATAATGATTTTTTTTTCAATTTTTTTATAAACAGCTAACAAATATTTACTATAAAAATGTAGATTATTGAAAATAATGTTTTGTTAATGGGGGATTTTCCAAATTTCCTAACTTTTAGGATCTAAACCTTGAAAGTATAAGGAAAAATACCCAAACTTCAATTTTTAAAATTGAAGACTAATAAACATGTTTTAATGATCAACTCACACCCGGGTCAACTAAGATTACCTTGATAACAATGTTGAATGGATTTTTAATATTTTTTAATAAAGGGAAAGATCAATGAAGAGGTGTAAATCATGTTGTGTTTACATATGCAATGCCTAAATTTGGTAAGTTAAAAATCATATGCAAATGCCTTGCATTACATGTCATGCCAAGAGAGAGTGCCAATTGAGTTCAATTCATTCTTATAACTCATACAAAGATTTTATCTTGTCGTGTATCTTTGTTGGCTGGGGTTTATTTACGTATCAAGTGCTCTTCATAATTTTTGATGACTTGTTTTATTTTTGTTTAGTATGTTTCCCATGAATAATTTAAATTTTAGATATTTAGTATAAATTTCTCCTTGTTGCATAGGTGTGGAGATGTAAATTTTGGTATTTCCTATTTTATCATTTCTTTGTTCAAAATAAAAATATTGATTTTATTTTTTAATAAATTTTTAGAAATAATGATATTCAATTTTATGATATGCAAAATGATAAGGATAGTAAGTAATCCAAAACCATTAATGCAACAAAGAACAATCAGAGGGAAATGATAGGGTATTTTAGGGATGGGATTGAAAAATCTCAGACATATACATGTGAAAATTTTAGTGACATGTCATATCTATTAATGAAATTTGTAGCTTCCACCAAACTATTTCATTTCCCCAAAAAATGATTGAAACAAGTATCATCTTAGTGAAAATAGATGTCAAATATCTAATGGATCCTCTCAAATTTTGGAAAATGCACCACATGTCAATATAGGAGAGTCTAAAACTAATAAGAGAAGATTATTGTTGATTTAACTATATAAAACCAAATTAGATGAATCTAAAACCAATTAAATGAAAAATGGAAAGATTACTCAATGAAAAACATGTTCTATAGAGTTTAATCAATTGATGCACGATGCCATATGAAAATATATATGGATACATATATTTACAAATTATTTCCATTTTCATTCTCAATCTCAACATCATGTATATATATTTTATTAATTTTTATATGATAAGCAATTGGTTGTAGACATTTGGTTTTTGTGATTTGTTTTAATTTCATAGGGAACAAGTTTACGTCTTATTAGTTAAAATAAAGATACCTTTATAATCATTTTAGTTAAGGTATAGAAACCAAAACAATAAGAAACACTATCTCAAGAAAATTCATGTGCTAATTTAGAACATGAGTTGCAAGCCTTGCAAGCTAGTATTTGAGCTACCTTTAGGAATTCTTGAGATTCCTTCACCACTAAGATGCCCTAGGACATCTAATGTACAACAAAAAATGGTAATCTATAACACCACACTACTTTTTATTTTAAGAGAAGTTAGACAATCATTCATTTAGAGGTTTTATGCACAAAATAATCAATGCATGAAATAACCTTAAGAACCTAGATTTACAAGACATATTATATGCATGTATTTAGTGATTTTCCTCATGTTACATTTGAGAATGAAAAAGGAGTACTAATAATTCACATTGTCAAAAAGGATGCCAAAACATTACAAAATTTCAATAGTAACTAAATTAAGTCTTCAAAGTCATCCATGTTAACTTTATGTTGCATAGACATTGATAAGATATATGAACATTTGATATTTAGACATAATACATCATATCCATTAACTAAAGGTGCATGTCATTAAAAGGGTAAGAAATCCCCCCATGATTATTTTTGTTTATGGATAAAACACAAAGAAAACCATCAAGATACTTGTGTAAATACAAAATCATGGTGTGCATCAAGTGTAGATGGCACAAAGAAAACACATGAACCAAACCGTATTTCTTTAAAATAATCTCATAATTGCATGCATTATACAAAATAATTTATACCATCACATTGCCATATTACATCTTTAATATTATATATTATATTAGTAATATAATAGAATGTTAATATATAATATTATATTTATACCTCTAAGGCTTCACTGAATCCAAGAATGGGTGCACCTTTGTCATCATGAAATATGCCATCAGCTTCAACCCAACCCAGGTTTACTTTTGTATCCCCATAAAAATTCAGCTCAATGGTAATACATTAAAGAGGTGCCCAACCAACCTATAAATCACCTTTTATAATTCTGCCAACCCTTATATCAAGGATATATAATAATAATATTATAATTAATAAATATTATTATTTACAAATTCCTCATTTATTATTTAGAAGAATTTTTTATATGTCTACTCCATGATTGGTATAACTTTATTATTATTTTTGAAGATTTTAAGAGTTATTTAGGACTCACTGTCACTAACCCTCACCATCATCGCTCAACTCACCTTGAAAATTTTCATTGCTTACATGCTATGTATGGCTTTGCCCTTCCCAACCTCTTCTTCATTATTCAAGCTCACTGTGAAACAAAATGTCACCTCCTGACATAGCTCATTACCATGCCCTATTAATAAACACATCACTTAATTTTCCACTACCACCTCCACTAGGCTTATAAGATTATTGTTGCTTAATACTTTATGTACAAAAGGTGAGACATGGGTATCGATCATAGGTTTTAAGTGAGGTATGACTCTCAATTTACACAAAGTTATTTGAAAAGACCTTACTTTACAAAAAGAGTGCCATGATACAACTTTATTACCTATTACTACAAGGAATATTTAGAGTTCATTGGTGTAAAGACTTTGATTATAGCCACAAAAAATAATAAATCCCAAGAGCCCATAAGGACAATTAAAGTGACTATGTGGAGTGTTGTTATTTTATTTAAAAGTGTCTAAATGTGGAAATAGTTGTTAGTTATGGATAAAGATCATAGTGATGATAAAAATTATGAGAAAGATATGGATCTCTTTGATTCAGATATGTCCAAAGAGAGAATAAAACAACAAGTTGAAGTGTCTTATAGCTAGGGAATTGAATTCACTAACAAGGAAGAAGAAATATGTTCCATCAACTAATATTCTCATAACACAATCATATGACTCTAAAATTTACCTTTTGTTTCAACAATATAACATAAAAAAATAATTTATGGATGGAAAAATAAATTCTTCCATAAATACTAAATTTAGCTAGAATGCCATTTTTGATACATTATGTTTATTATGTATGACATGTAAAATAGAAATCCATGTAAATATAAAAAAAATCTAAACCAATTAGATAAAAAATTTAAAAAATATTCTTCAACGAAACCACAAGCACTACCAACTTTGAGTAGTCCATTGGACCTTGGTAGGAATCCACACCAATTTTTGCATACGCTCTATAAGCACTTTGGTGGTCTGATTTATCTCAAAGTAAACACTACCTAAATTGTTATATATTCCTTTATGGAGGCTATAACTACAATAGTAAATAATATAAGTTTTATTGAAAGGTATGTAAGTTTCTATTTTGGTAAGAGGGGGTTTGTAAATTGAAAGAGTGTAAATCGATAGTTGTACCAAATTGGAAACCCATCACCACTGACCCTATCTCACCTTTTGTGCATGAAGCATTAAATAAAAATAATATGATATTAATTTTAATAATATTTCCAAAACCCCTTTTCCTAACAATTAATCCATTATATTTTATGTTTTTTTTTGGATAGATATATAAGATGCTTATGAAGATAAGTTGTTATTGTGCATGACTTTTTTTATAAGGTTCGAGTATGGCATTTTAATATGGTTTTTTCCTTAGAGTAATTGCTCCAGGTGTCAATATATTTATAACATGGATGAACATAAGCTATAACATAAACTCTAAGACCTCAATGTCTTGTCTCAATGTTAGTCGTAATGTAATAGTGATTCAAACTACTTAAGAAGCCTTTATTTAATGATAAACAATTAATTTAATAATTAATTATTATTGATATTGATAGGAATTTAGGTGAAACGAATGTATTTACTATTTTTATCTGCTAACTCAGTGTTGTAACCTATGTAGACATTGCTAAGTCAACCAAACAATGCTTTTGAAGAGGATTTGACCTCTAGGATCCCATGTTTATCATTTATGGATGCAACTTTGAACTCTATGATAACATTTTTGTAAAATTTTAAGGATTAAGGTAATTTACTTTCTCGAACACATGTGGACATAAAATTCTTCTCATTAAGCCACCTTTTCATTGTGATATGAGAAGAGGAGCTCGAAGAACTTGATGAGTGTAATTGAGGTGGTTTCTTTGGCAGATTCCCTCAATATCCACAACTCTATAACTAATTTAGGTCATAACATAGAAATGGTAACAAATAAAAAATAAATTCCCCTAGGGTCTCTTTTAAACATGATAGCCTTGGTTTGAACTTCCTATACCATGATAGACACTTCTGTTTAATTGATGCCATAGCCACATCCCCTATTATTATTGATGCTACTCAAAACATTCACAAAATGTCCAAAATGGAAATCTAAATGCATATGGAACAATTCAAATCGATGAGAATTTACATTAATGTTAGATTGTCATGACATAATTATTATGTATACAGACATAATGGTGAATGATAGGACACATTAAATATGGGAATGGCATCTTTATATCTGTAGATAAATCTAATGTGCCTTCCTTCCTATAACATGCCTATGGCATACTAATTATTAAATAAAAATAATAATATATAAATTTTATGTTTATAGGCATTGTATAATGGTAGTCGTGGGGTGGAGAGTAATGGAGTGACTATTTACTTTTATGTTTGAATTTAAATTTGATGTTTGTTTAATATCATATATGTTAATTTTAAATTTAAATTCGACATCTATTTGATTGTCACATATAAGATTTTTCTACTTGGCATGAAAAAGTCAATCAAAAAATTATAATATTTTGGCCATACGATGGAGTTTAAAGCTCATTTTTTCCTTGAAAGAATTTTTTTCTAGCCATATTGGTGTAACTAGATAGAGGGTTTCCTAGGTGTATGTTTGAAAGTCAGGCACCCACGTGTAGTCGAAGGCTCACCATCTTCCTAGATCTATTTGGATGAAGTAAAGACACCACCTAATCCCATAATATTCAACACGAACTATAAATGATGCTACATTTGGAAATCATATATTGAGTAACTCCCTTACTAATGTGCCCACCAGTCTCATTCTATGTAGCCACCTCTACCCCTCTATCCTTGCATAAATTCACCAGAAAGCAAGCAACCATTACGATTTTATTCTACTCACATTTCCGCAACAACCTATCTAAAGATGGAAAAAGAGCTAGGAAATTATTCATGAGAGCTGGCTATACTGCACCTACCTATTGTTCCATCACATTAGTCAACATAACATGCAATGTCACGAACGAAGGTTTTAGTTATAGGAAAACACAAAGGGGAATAAAACCTAAGCATTGGGAGCCAGAGAAGGGGAAAAAAGAACCATCTTGTGTTACTAGTAGATCAAGCTAGTCACATAATCCTCCTCTTAACCCTGACCAAACTACTGTCTCCAACACCTTGCGTGTAACATTTCCATCTTTGACTTTGAAAAACAAGTTGGTAACAAAGATTGAGGCCACGTCTGCATTTGTTTTGCTTCTTCAAATAGCGTACATGTATTCAAAACCTAAGATTACTTTCACTGCATCCAACACCTCCATGCTAGGCATCCAAAAAATCAGGTGAAGGCAATGATCAGTAACACGATCGCAAATGCCATTTCCCATTTATCATCATGTAGGGAAAGAATGGATTCAATCATAGCCATGAAGTCCAAAGATGTGAGAAGAAGTGTCATTGTCACTTACTATAAAATTCACATATTACTGATCAAATGAGAGCTCCAACCCTTAATTACCCTCCCCAAAAATCCATATGCAAACAAATTAATTGAAACCACATCAAAATAATTTGCATGTAACATTAGAGAGCTCAAATTAATTACGGCATTAAATACACCTTTTATGGATCCATATAGATGTACGATATGATACCAAGTAAAGGCCTTAGGTTTGATTGATCATGTCAAGTCAAGGGCATCTCTCTAAATGATTGTCCACTATATAATCACATAGATTTGATTAAACCCATAATTTACAAAGAAATCAACTTGTTGATTTGCTTGCCTAAAATAATGGTTGACAGGTTAAGACAAGAGCTCATCTAGACTACGCCAATCCATACTAAGGATGTTGTTTAGCTTTCATGTTTTCATGGATCATCTATAAATGGCATCCACAACGAGCTTTTAATCACTTTCAATAATTAGGTTCTCGATCCCAAATTGACTCTTCTTGGGGCTTGCTTTGTTTAGCCATGGTTTTGGCCAGGGGGTTGGTATGGCTATGATAGGGAAATATGTTACTTTGTGCTTAGCCAACTTATAGTAGAAACAAGTGTTGCGTAAGTTGATACACGACACCCGTTGGGTGAAGTGTTGCCTGCATATCTATAACCAAGTTTGCACAACTCTAAAATTAAAATAAGGACAAATTTTATTCTTGCGAGAACCCTTCATACGGTAAGCAACAAATGATGCTTTCCTAAGGCCTATCAACTGTTTTACATGGAAATCAAAGAGAGCAAACCATATCTCAAGGATAACAACTAAAGTACTTACTACCGGCTACAGGTTGGAAATCAAACAAGCCATGAAACCAAACAGGACAATACACTATACAAACCATACTAGAGCGGATTACATGATCAATTGTTCTTGGCTTGAATTCTGATAGGTAATCCTTCGCATGGAACAGGAAGAGGTTCAGCGACCATTTTCTCATTAGGATTTATCATAGACCATTCGTACGTAGATACCAAATGGTGAACAAATACGAGAGCCTGCAGCTTCGCGAAATCATAGCCTGGACAAAGTCTGGCTCCTCCTCCAAATGGAATGAACGTATAAGGTCGAGCTTTTTCGTCGAAATGACTGGGATCAAATTCAGCTGGCTCCGGGAAAAATTCTCCATTGGAGTGTGTAGTACTAGTCTCCCAAAGTAACTGCAAAATCAACAATTTGTTAGACTTTGTGTTGAATTACAGTACTAAATAATGTATATCGGAATGCTTAATGAAGAAAATTAGGTTACCTGCCATCCTTTGGGAATTGTATAACCTTTATATCGTACATCTTGAACTGTGACCCTGAATGCACCAAGTACTGGCGGTACCATGCGCAATGTTTCATAAACAACCTTCTCTGTATAATGCATTTTTTTAATGTCCTCCCATGCTAGCGGTTCGTTTCGTTTCTTTGCTGCTACAACTTCCGTTTGCTCTGTCAAAATTTATAAAATTAGGTCAAAGCCGATAACTAAATTAAAATGAAATGAGAAGAAAATACCTTTTACAACGTTTTTGTATACATCTTGGTGTAAACACAGAAATCTAATAAGCTGGGTATTAAGTACGGCAGTGGTGTCGTGACCTCCTATCATGAGCACGATCAGGTTATCTATAATCTCCGTCTCAGTAAGGGAATTATGATTTTCATCCTTCATAGTCATCAGCCATGACATTAAATCTTGGTCAGGTGCCGCCTTTCCCTCTGCTATTTCGACCCTTCTCAAATTCAACAAGGCAGAGAGTCGCTTAATTACACGAGCACGAGCATTTAAGCCCCGGTTGAAAGTAGTTCCTGGCAAATTCAATGGAAGAGACCAAGTAGCCTTCATAAGTGTAATAGATTCGGAGTTCAGAATTTGCCTCTCTTTAGGGTCCTTCAAACCGAAGAGGAGATCAGAGGCAACTTGGAAAGTAAGCTGCTTCATCAACGGATAACCAAAAACAGTCTCTCTCCCTTCCCAATGCTCCGCAAAATGTTGGTGAACAACGCCCTCCATCCTTCCCACACATTTCTGCAAAGCTTCTGGCTTCAGGAATGCCATGATAGCGTTTCTGATCCGCTTGTGCTCATCTCCAATAAGTTCAGTAATGTTCTTTGAGCCAAAGATCCTCACAAAAGTGGTGGGCTGCTTGTTAATGACCGTGCGGTGGTCATTTTGTAAGAGAAAGCGGTTGCCCGCTTGGCCAGTGAGGACGGCTGTTGGGCAGCCCATCAATGAGGTTTTGAAGACGGGGCCATATCTTGCAACCTTGTCTGCAACCCAATTGTCACCTTGGTCAGCTTTTAGTGCACTCAGGAATCCAATGGTCTCTCCTATTAAAGGCAGCCCAAGATTTCCGGGAGGAAGGTTTTTCCCCCTTCCAGGGCTGAAAATCTTGCCTACAAGCACAGACAATATTAAAGCAAGAGCAGTAGTCATGGATAATAACAAAACTAAGGGTGGGGTGGATTGTAAAAAATCCATGACACTGTTAGCTATGGCTTCCTTTGAAAAATCCATGTTACTAAAAAGCACTCACAATTCCGCCTTTCTGCGATGGAAGTAATGACCAGGACCCTGCTTTATTGGTCTGAACTAAAATCATTGGAAGTGGTCAAAAATATATTTTTTTCGTTCAGGATTATTCTTATCATTTTTTTGGCTGATGAGTTTTAAAAGATTCTTAACATATTGTCTGACTTGTTTTTAAAGATTCTTATCATTTACCCCTGATTTGCGCTTCCAAAATTATTCACCAATAAATTATTGCCCCTCGAAAAATACTTAATTTATAGAATATTACACTTCTTTATTTGAAATAATCCACTAAACCATTATAATAACTAACATAACCTGTCCACTGAATTTGAAATGATTTTTGTTGCATCACACTTCTGTCATTTGAAATGATCTTTAGTGGACCTGGCAAAAAGCCATCAACCCATCTACACCTTTGTTGATCACATGTTCAAATTGTCAAACATTTACAAATTTAACATTTTGAACGTCTCCTATTGCCATTTGTATAGACTCAAAAAATCTTGAGACCTCTCAAATATTTCGATGGAATCTAGTATCATGACTAATATTATTTTGCAAGTAATCAAAGATTGCTGGTTAACTTTGAAAATTCAAAAAATATATGTTTCCATTGTCCGTCAGTCAAAGAGTATGAGGGTTCCATGATTTTGTGAAGAGGCCTATACTTTAAATTATGTATTAAACCTGTAATCTGAAGCCTATACTTTAAATTATGTATTAAACCTCAAATGTCTTCAGATTACATTCATGCGAATAGAATTGTTCATATTTATTATATATGAATTACAAATACATCCAATGTTTAAAGTTTAAGATGTTGAAATCCAGATGTTGCATTGGAGATACGCTCAAAATAGAAAATTTTAAGTTATAAATTATATATGCATAATAAAATTAATGTTTTTCACATTAAGTTTTATGGATTTTGAAATAAAAAATGTCTATATTAAAATTATATAAATAAAATGTTGATTTAACTCATTGTTATTTGAAAATATTTGTATATAGATGATTTTGATAAGAAAAATATTTGTATATATTTGAAATTTGTCGGCATAATTGTATGTTGATAGTTAATTTAAAGATATTTTTAGTAAAATAATTATATAATATCTTTGTTAGTTTTTATCACAAAGAGTTTAAATATAATTACTTTTATATATTTGTAATTTTTAATATTTAATGTATTAAAATAGGTTTTTTATTTTAAATTAAATTTATGCAATCTGAGAAGATTCAATGGAAGAGATCAAGTAGTCTTCAAGGGAATTTCATTATACCTCAAAACCTCAACACTTGTAGCACAAGGTTAGATTGAATAGTTCGACCGTTATTTACATTGTTTCTTTCCTCAAATTATTTTGCCATTATTTGCATTATTTCTTTCATAAGATTATTTTGCAGATATTTAGGCATGTTAAGGGCGAGGTCCCACGGAGGGTTTGTTGCTCCGAATTTACTTGCGCACCATGTCCCATGGGATATCTAGAATTTACCCTGATTTTCATAGATCTTTGAATTTTTTACTTGATTGATAAATGCAACAAGGGCAAAGAGGGGTTTGCATCTCTGCTACACCAACCTAAATTTTTTGAAGACACTTGGCACACTATTACTGGGTGAATCAATTCATGCGGGAATGATTTTGAAGGAAAATCATCTATATTTTTCTGAGCATGTGATCAATAATTCATTGTCATTTATCTCAATGCATCTGCGTCAAACAAATGGTACCTTTAGATTTTTACTTCAGTATAAAACTATTTATTTCTCTATTTTTTATTTAGTTATTCATATTTCTAAATTTATTTGAAATTCATTTTGGCAGATGCTTAAGGTGTACATTGGTTGTGTTAGCTCCACCAGACTGTGAGCCACCTAAAAGGTTAAAAATGCTTACTTTAAGGACTCATTTCTCTTATGAATCAATATTAGTTGTAATGTCAAAAGATAAAAATAATTGGCAATAGCTTTAGTCAATGACCCAGCCAGTACAAAAGCATTAATGAATCACCCAAAATGATTCAAATCTAGTAGATTTAACTACATATTTAAATGCCAAAAATAATTGTAATAGAATGGGTAGTGCATTTCCTAGGTGACTTTGATTCAATAGAGACCCTCACCCACATACGTGGCTTCTTGATCTATAGGTATTATTGTGCATACCAATGACATGGGTAACAATGAAGTGCAGTTATGAATAGAAAGCTAGAATATTTAGTAACCCCATATCAAAATATTTATAAAGTACATGGATAAAAAAATAATAATTTAATTTGATTTAAATCAAGTTAATAAAGTGTTAAATAAACATATTTTCAATTAAAAAACATTGAACATAACCAACAATATTATATATAGTTTACTGGGAAACAAAACATCAAGGCACAAAAAATTTAAGCCATGAGAACAATTAACGTAAATGGAAGATGTAAAGGATCATATAATTTATCATCCCAACTACCAACACTAAACAGATCTCTCATATGAGGTACTGACTCTCACTCATCATTATTTATATCTTTATTTTTATCATCTTTTATCTCTTATTTATACAAGGAAATTTTTAAGGCCAATCAAAAGAATTTCATTATATCTTTATTTTCATCATCCTCTAACTCTTGTCCATAATTATAATAAGAGACTCTACAGTGATCATAAAAGGAAAAAATATCTCATATTAATCCTAAAATAAATAACTCGGTCTACTTTTTAAAAATACTTTTTTTTACTACACAACAAGCTCAATTAATTTTAACAATAATAATTAAATTATAAAAAAATCATAAATAAAGCAGATCCGCTTCCATATGAATAGAATTATTCTATATTTATTTTATATGAATTAAAAATGCATCCAATGTTTAAATTTTAATGCGTTGAAACCTAGATGTTGCATTGGAGATACAATAGGCAGCTCTATCATATATGTCAGGTTGATAGATATCTTCAATGGGAGGAGTTTTATGGATCTTAGTCTAAAATTCTTGGGACAAAATATATATATTTTTTGTTAAGCTAAGTAGAGAGAATTTTTTTGCTCAGTAACTACAATTTGTTGTAAAAACATGCTTTCAAAAATCATATATGCAGGAGTTTTAGCATATCTTTCTTTGAGAAAAGAGATTTGTTGAGATAAAGTCAAAGCATCTAGAAAAGGAGTAGAAATTATATGAATATGAAATTTTATATCAGAATTATAATATGATGATTCATCTTCTGATTTAGTGTGAACAAAATTCATATTTACTTGATTATCAGATTCATCACTATCTAATGCTTCCCATAAAATATCTGACTCATATTGGAGTTCATTTTCGTCTTCATCTTCATCTAAAACAAAAACATATTCATCTTCATTGATTCCATGACTATTTAGAAAATTAATCTTCTTGGATTCTTTTTTCTTATTAGGATATTTATTTGCATAATGATCACCTTGATAGATGAAGTGTTTAACTAACTTCTTTTGGAACCCATGTTTCTTTTTTTTTGAATATCTTTCTAGGACCAAATTTCTTTTTCCTAGATTTATATCTAGGCTTTCAAGGCTTTATATAAGTAAATTATCTGATGAATATTTATAAGAATGAGTTTTCTTTTCCTTTTTATATTGTTTATATCTATGCACATCAATACAACCAAAATTATCATCAATAGAACTACAAAAATTTGCACCAATCTATTTATGAAATTTCATAGTTTTTTATGTGCCTTTCTTTTTGCACATAGCCTTTCATTAACTACTTTAATATTCTAGTTTATCCTTCCAAAGGACATAGTTGAAAGATCATCACCCATAAAAAAATTATTCTTGGTATCAAAATATTCAAAAAAAGATTCTATATACTTAATCTTATATGCTAGATTAAAGATTTTACCAGTATTATAGAACATATTCTCCATATAGCACATATATTTATTTACCTAGTCATATCACATAATTAAGCTTTAAGAAACATTTATTTGTTTGCTTCTTTATCATTATCAAGTGTGCCAACAAATTTAAAAATTAAAGCATTGTAGAGTGCTAAAATAAGTTTTGAATGAGTATTTATACTTTCATGAAACACTGGACCACTAGCATCCCACAATTCTTTGATATTTCCTATGAACCTATTTGTAATTTGTTGAGTAACAATGAAGGGATCTTTATAAAGACCATGAATTTATACACTGATGCAAGCTATCATTGCATGAATCATTTCTTTCCTTCTTTCTAATGGTTCACAATTGAATTTATAGATGAAAGGTTGAAGATTCAATATTCCTATTTGAGAATCTAGTGGACGTCTATACTTTGAAGATTCTCCTATATCAGAATAAATTTTAGCTTGAGTAGGTTCAATCTTAGCCATACCTACTTGGAAGATTATATTTAGAGATTTCTTAGAATGAAGTAGATTTTTTGATTTAGATTTCTTGAATGATTTTATTTGTATCTTTAAAACATTTTGCCAAGAATGAATATTTTGACTGTAATCAATATGTTTTGTGATAATAATTTTTAGCTGTTGTTGAGAAAATTATCCTTTGTTCTTTAATGTATCTAGAATATCAAAAATAGAAGACAAGCTAGAACTTTAGTTTATAATTTCTCTAGCTATGTTATCAGAGGCTAAAGATAGCTATTTGATTTCTTGATATACTTCTTCCTACTTTGTCTCAAGGTTAGCAATTTGAGTTTTTAAATCTATTTCAATGGAAGCCATACTAGTCTTAAGTTGCTCTTAGTTTTGACTAATAATTTTTTCTGCAACAATCATATCATCTACCTTTGTTTCAACTGATTGTTGCTGAAGTCTAATACTGCTAGAATTATTATCTATTTTTTGGATAAGCTGACTGTGATGGATAGTAGTATTATCATTCAAAATATTAATAGCTCTAGTAATTTTTATTTTTTGATATAACTCAATAATCCTTAACATTTTAGAAACCTAATCAAGACTTTTATATGTTTCTAAAACTTTATTATTCAAGCACTTAGTTGCAAGATTATTCTAATTCATTAACTTAACTTCTGTAGACTGATCAAGACTCTTGTCAGTAGATCTGAGATAATATATATGCGCTCTATATTTTCTATCTAGTGAATACTGATTAAAATTAGTAGGCTTTGGGAATCCTTTTTCTGTGTATGATTCATCTCTCAGAGGAGTTTTTCATATATGACCTTTCTCTTCTTATTTTCTAATCTTTTCTGATTACGTTCCTTCGATATTAATTTTTTTGGCTTCAGCAAGTAACTTTTTATTTTTCTCAAGTAGTCTTTCAGTGACTAAATCTCTTTTAACCATGTGAATACTAGATTGATTTGGATGACTTATGATTTTTTGATAATCAATACAGTAATATGAATCTACTTGAGGGCCATGGATTTTATTTAGATATAGGCAATGATAATTTATTGGAGACAAGGATTGTTGTAATTATACATTTAGCATATGATCTTTTAGATAATTTTGAGAGTTAAATCTAATAATGTTAGGGTGTGGAGCTAAAAACTTCACCAAGGAGCATTCTTTATCAGGTTCGGGTCTACACAGACACCGGCATCAGTCAAGAGCGACCGACATCGGCAGAGAATCGGTCAACGACGGTCACAGACAAGCAGCAGGAACCAACGTCGGTTACCTGCATGTCCAGAAAGCTATTTTCGTAGACAGAAGCGAGTGTTTGCATGATAAGTTTGAGTTGTAGACTCAAGCTTGCATCTCTATTATTAGCATTACTATTTTTAGAGCCCTTGTTTAAGTGGTTTAACTATTTGTTGGAAGTACATGCTCAAGTCTCCTAATTCTATATGAAGAATTAGATCTTCCTAGCTTTGTAGTTGAATTGTAGAAGAATTCATTGTGTGTGAAGAACAGTACAGAATTGAATCAATCCAGGCTTGTTGGAGTTGATTGTTTTTGAGAGAGATAGCTCTTGAGGAATAGAGATCTATTGAGAGATCTATACATCTAGGAGAGGTGTGGAAGAAAGAAGCTTTCTTCAATTGTATTCCTTTTGTAAAGAGTTTGTTAATACAAGTTTTCAGGGTGTTTTCTTTTATCTCTTGTTCTTGCTATTATCATTTTAATTACTTGTCAATCTGATTTAATTCTGCGTTTATTGCTGTCACAATTGTAATCTATTGTTGGTTTGATCCCCCAACAAGTAGTATCAGAGCCTTGGTTACAGGTTTAGAGCTTGATAATCGGTATCAAAGTTTAGGTTCACTAACAGGTAGTTCAGATCTGTGTAGTGTGTATTGATTATAGGTTCTCACAGGAGTTTCTGCAGGGATTTCTGTTTGAGTGGGAGAAGCAATGGCAGATGAAAGTAAATTGAGAATGGAAAAGTTCAATGGCAAAAATTACCAACACTGGAGAATACAGATAGAGGACTATCTGTATCAGAAAGATCTCTACTTACCGTTAGGAGGTATTGCAAAGAAGCCCAAAGACATGGAGGATGAAGAATGGGAAGTTCTTGACAGAAAGGCTCTGGGTTCTATAAGACTGAGCCTAGCATCTACTGTGATATCCAATTTATCACAGGCAAAGTCTACGGTAGAGTTGATGACTACGTTAGCAAATTTGTATGAAAAACCCTCAGCTTCCAATAAGGTATATCTTATGAAGCAGTTATTTAATTTGCATATGAATGAAGGTGGATCTGTTTCTACTCATCTAAAGGATTTCAATGGTATTGTGAATCAATTAAGTTTAGTGAATATAGTGTTTGATGATGAGATAAAAGCTCTTTTGATATTATGTTCTTTGCCTGAAAGCTGGCACGGCTTAGTAATGGCAGTAAGTAATACTGCATCTGCATCAAATATTTTGAAAGTAGAGGATGTTGTTAGTGTTATCTTGAATGAGAAAATACACAGGAAAAGCACAGAAGAGGCATCCAGGAACGCTTTAAGTTTTGAGAGCAGGGGAAGGCAGAAAGAGAAGAGCAAGAAAGGCAGAGCAAGATCCAAATCAAAGGGGAAAGGCAGATCTAAATCCAAAAATCGCAGGAAGCCACAATGCTGGAATTGTGGAAAGATGGGGCACATAAGCAGAGATTGTTGGTCAAAGCCCAAGGAGGACAACCAACACGAAGGAAAGGAAGAAGCCAAGATTGCAGGTATTGCACAGGATGCTTTAATTTTCTCTCTGCATAATAATATAGAATCTTGGGTATTAGATTCTAGTGCATCTTTTCATGCTACTCCTAACAGGGAATATTTCAGTGACTATATCCATGGAGATTTTGGAATAGTGTATCTAGGGGATGATGAACCCTGTAAAATAATTGGCAAAGGTAAAGTGCAGCTGAAGATGCAGAATAGCAACACATGGGTGTTGAGAGATGTGATGCATGTTCCTAGCTTGAAGAGAAATTTGATTTCTGTAAGAAAGTTAGGGGATGAGGGTTGTACAATAACTCTCACAGCAGAATCTTGGAAGGTGACCAAGGGTGCACTTGTTATGGCTAGAGGTAAGAGAGAAGGTACTCTCTATTTGTGTAATTGTGTTACTAACAAATCTCCTTCTGTATTATCTACTTCAGATGTGGATGCTAAATTGTGGCACTCAAGGCTTGGCCACATGAGTGAGAAGGGGATGTCAATTCTTAAGTCTAAAGGTATGCTTTCAGATTTAAAAGGCATAGATCTAGAGTTTTGTGAGCACTGTGTATTTGGAAAATAGAAAAGGGTTAGTTTTCTCAAAACTGGGTCTACTAAGAAGAGGCACAAGTTGGAGCTTGTTCACACAGACGTGTGGGGACCGGCTCAGGTTACTTCCATTGGAGGATCACAGTACTATGTATCTTTCATAGATGATGCCACAAGGAAGGTATGGATCTATTGTATTAGAAAGAAATCTGATGTATTTGATACTTTTAAAGTTTGGAAAGCTATGGTTGAGAATGAAACAGGTAAAAGATTAAAGTGCTTGAGATCAGACAATGGCAGTGAGTTCTACAGTCATAAGTTCAAAGATTATTTTTACATGCATGGAATCCATAGGCAAAGGATGGTTCCAAGGACACCTCAGTAGAATGGTATTGCTGAAAGGATGAACAGGACAATAATGGAGCGTGCAAGATGTATGAGATTGCATGCCAGTTTGCCCTTACAGTTTTGGGCACAAGTTGTTGACACTGTAGTATACCTGATTAACAGAGGACCCTCTACAGCTCTAGATGGTGGTATTCCAGAAGAGGCATGGACAGGTAAAAAGGTTGATCTCTCATATCTCAAAGTTTTTGGTTGTGAAGCCTTTGTGCATATAGATAAGGAAAATAGAAAGAAGCTTGATGCTAAGTCTATGAGATGCACGTTTATTGGCTATGGCTCAGATGATTTTGGTTACAAATTGTGGAATCTAGAAACTAACAAGGTAATCAGGAGCCGTGATGTTGTTTTCAACAAAAGAGTGATGTATTGTGATTAGCTAAGGCAGTTGAATCAATATGAGCAGAGCAATGGTGAATTGGATGAGGTGAAAGTCCAAGATAAGCTCGCGGGAAAAAGAAATAATCACTTACAGGAAAACACAGAGACCGACGTCGGCAGGTCAGGAACTAGCGTCGGCAGGACAGAAACCGGTGTCGGCCATACAGAGACCGACGTCAGCCGTACAGGTACCGAGGTCGGTCAGACAGAACTAACATCGGCCAGTAACAGGTCCTCAGGTGACCGAGGTTAGTCACTGTCAGAGAATTTGGGTGGACAGCGTGTTGTGGACGAGTCTCAGACACCCATCAGGAGGTCAGAAAGGGTGAGTAAGCCTCCAATTAGATATTCTCCTTCTTTATTTTATTTATTGCTAACTGATGGTGGAGAACCAGAGAGTTTTGAAGAAGCAATACAGGTGGAGTCCAAGAGTGAGTGGGAGCGTGGCATGGTTGAGGAGTTGGAGTCCTTAAGAGAGAACCAAACATGGGATTTGGTTGAATTGCCAGCTGGTAAGAGAACACTTAAGAACAGTTGGACCTACAGGTTGAAGGAAGGTGAGAATGGAAAGATGAGATACAAGGCCAGATTAGTGGTAAAAGGATTTGCACAAAAGCCAGGTATTGACTTTGGTGAGATTTTTTCTCCTATTGTTAAAATGACTTCAATAAGGGTTGTTTTGTCTTTGGTTGCTTTTGAGGATTTGCATCTTGAGTAGCTAGATGTTAAGACAGCATTTCTTCATGGAGATTTGGATGAGGAAATCTATATGGAATAGCTAGAAGGATTCGAAGTCAAGGGTAAGGAGAAGTTTGTGTGCAGGTTGAAGAAAAGCTTGTATGTCCTCAAGCAAGCTCCTAGGCAATGGTACTTAAAATTTGACAGGTTTATAACTGAGCATGGCTACAGTAGGTGTCAATCAGACCATTGTGTATATTTCAAGAGATTTGATAATGGTAGATATATTATTCTATTTTTGTATGTAGATGACATGCTAGTTGCAGGATCACACATGCAGGATATCTCAGAGCTTAAGGTAAAATTAGCTCAAACGTTTGCTATGAAGGATTTGGGAGTAGCAAAGAAAATCCTTGGCATGAGCATTAAGAGAGTCAGGAAAAATCACAGGTTGATATTGTCTCAAGAAGATTATGTGGACAAGGTGTTAAAATGGTTCAATATGCAGGATGCTAAACCGGTAAGCACACCTTTGGCTGGACATTTTAAGTTGAGTAAAGAACAATGTCCTAATTCATATGATGAGGTAGAGTACACGAGTAAGGTTCCATATTCTTCCACAGTAGGGAGTTTGATGTATGCAATGGTGTGTACTAGACCGGATATTGCCCAAGCAGTGGGATTTGTAAGTAAGTATATGGCCAATCCAGGTAAGGAACATTGGAAAGCAGTTCAGTGGATCCTTAGATATCTGAGAGGAACTAGGAGTAGGCACTTGTGCTATGGAGGTTCAGATACTTCTCTACATGGCTATGTAGATTCAGATATGGCAGGTGATTTGGATGGCAGGAGGAGCACTACAGGTTATGTATTTACTGTAGGTGGAACGACGGTTAGCTGGATATTTAAGTTGCAGAAGGTTGTTGCCTTGTCAACTACAGAAGCAGAGTATATTACATCCACAGAAGCTAGCAAGGAGATGATATGGATGACACGGTTCATGGATGAGCTTGGTAGGGAGCATGAGAGTTGCAGATTGTATAGTGACAGCCAGAGTGCAATCCATTTGGCTAAGAATTCAGCCTTTTATTCAAGAACAAAGCACATACAGCTAAGGTATCACTTCATACGACAGGTAATGGAAGATGATCAGTTGAAGCTGGAGAAAATCCATACAGATAGGAATCCTGCTGATATGCTAACAAAGCCAGTTACAAAGGAGAAGTTGAATCTTCATTCAACTTTTATTGGTCTTCATGATTGAGTTGAAGATGGTGGAGCTAGAAGATGTTGCTGTACAGGTACTGGTGCAGCTGTTTATCTCCAAGTGGGAGATTGTTAGGGTGTGGAGCTAAAAACTTCACCAAGGAGCATTCTTTATCAGGTTCGGGTCTACACAGACACCGGCGTCGGTCAGAAGAAACTGACATCGGTCACAGGCAGTTGTAGAGACGCCGACGTCGGCAGAGAATCGATCGACGGCGGTCACAGACAAGCAGCAGGAACCGACGTCGGTTACCTGCGTGTCCAAAAAGCTATTTCCGTGGACAGAAGCGAGTGTTTGCATGATAAGTTTGAGTTGTAGACTCAAGCTTGCGTCTCTATTATTAGCATTACTATTTTTAGAGCCCTTGTTTAAGTGGTTTAACTGTTTGTTGGAAGTACATGCTCAAGTCTCCTAATTCTATATGAAGAATTAGATCTTCCTAGCTTTGTAGTTGAATTGTAGAAGAATTCATTGTGTGTGAAGAATAGTACAGAATTGAATCAATCTAGGCTTGTTGGAGTTGATTGTTCTTGAGAGAGATAGCTCTTGAGGAATAGAGATCTATTGAGAGATCTATACATCTAGGAGAGGTGTGGAAGAAAGAAGCTTTCTTCAATTGTATTCCTTTTGTAAAGAGTTTGTTAATACAAGTTTTCAGGGTGTTTTCTTGTATCTCTTGTTCTTGCTATTATCATTCTAATTACTTGTCAATCTGATTTAATTCTGCGTTTATTGTTGTCACAATTGTAATCTATTACTGGTTTGATCCCCCAACAAATAATAGATTTATTTGGTAAGTTATTTACATATATGACAAATGATAAGAATTTTTTGGGATCTTGAATAAAGTCTATATCTATAATCTATTTTTTAGGAAACTTAAGATCAAACCAAGAGATAGATTCAACTGGTATTATCTGACTATTTTTTGTGGCTCAACACACCATGCTTTTGCCTTGCACAAGAGTATGTTTTACAATAGGATGTAAGGTGTTGGTTAGGAAATACATAATTTGATATTTAATAGCAAGAGGACAAGATCTAGGGATCATATCGAATCCATGAGTTTGAAGAAAAAGCTTTAAGACTTTATTTAAGTTTTTTCTTGATGAATGGATACTAGATAATTTGGATAAACAATTTTAAAAATTAGACCATCATGAAGACTAGTTTGAACAACATTCTGCAAGCAAATACTAAAATTTGTATGCTTATTATTAAGTAGACATGCTAAGTTACTAACATTTAGACCTTGCTTAAATAAAGAGAAAATACCAATAGTAATAGCACTAATATGTAAAAACTTGTACTTAAACTAGGATTTTAATCGTCAAATAGTTTTATCATCAACTATTTTTAAGTGGTATTTATAATCATCATTCTATTTGAATTGGATAACATTTTCAAAAAAATTTATGATGGTTTTAACAATTAAATGGAATGAGGAAAGTTTATCATAGACATCTATGACTTTAAAAATTGAGATATTTATTGGCATTTCATGTTGTACTATCTTCAAATGATAGATAGAGTCACCAATCATAACAGGGATAACTACAAACAATTTTGAAACTAAAATTTTTGTATTGAAAGTCAACCTATGAAAATCAACTTTCTATATATCAGTAAAATTAGAATGATATCTAGCAAGAGAAATATCAACACTTGTGTTAAGTAGGACATCCAAGTATATGGTTTAAAACTATCCCATTTAATCTAAATTTTACATATGAGATTATTAGTATTATATACTGATATCTGATGTATATTTGAATACATATACATATATTAAATAATATCTAACAATAATTATAGTTATATATTTATAGTTATACCCATATATGACTAATAATATTATATATATATATATATATATATATATACATACATATATATATTTATATATATATATATATATGTATATATATATGTATGTATATATATATATATATATATATATATATATATTACCCATATAATTAAGGTATATATTTATATAAATATATAAATATTTATTTATATAAATATATTTAGTAATATAAATATGTATATATAATGTTTATTGGTATATATATCCATCCATATATATATAATGTTATGTTAATATAACATTATATATATTTAAATTACTAATATATATACCAATAAACATTATATATATATATATATATATATATATATATATAACTTAAGTGTGAATATATATTAGTATTATATACTGAAACTTAAGATCAGACCAAGAGATTGATTCAATTGGTAATATCTGATTATTTTTTGTGGTTCGACACACCATGTTTTTGCCTTGCGTAGGAGTATGCTTTATGATAGGATGCAAGATGTTAGTTAGGTGATACATACTCTAATATTTAATAGTAAGAGGATAAGATCTAGGGATCATATCTAATCCATGAGTTGAAGAAAAAGCTTTAAGACTTTATTTAAGTTTTTTTCTTGATGAATGATTACTAGATAATTTGGATGAATAGTTATAAAAATTTAACCATCCTGTGGACCAATTTAAATAGCATTTTGTAAGCCAGCACTAAAATTTGTATGCCTATTATCATGCAGACATCCTAAGATACTAATATTTAAACTTCACCTAAATAAAAGAAATATACCAATAGTAACAGCTCCAATATGTAAAAACTTATACTTAAACTGGTATATATATAAGTTAACATAACCTAAATATCACTATATATATATATATATTTATTTAGTGATATATATATACATATATATATATATTACTATATATATATATATATATATATATATTTGAACATAATCTTAAGTGAAGGAATGCCTTTTTGACTTAAAGAAGAATGTTTTCAAGAAATAAATAAATTAATAGAACAAGGATTGATAAGAGATTCTAAAAGCCCTTGGGATTGTGAAACATTTTATGTGAATAAAAGATTAGATCAAGATATTGATTTAGTTGGTATTATCTGACTATTTTCAATGGCTTGACACACCATGTTTTTGCCTTACACATGAGTATGCTTTACGATAGGATGTAAGGTATTGGTTAGGTGATACATAATATGATATTTAATAGCAAGAGGATAAGATTCAAGGATTATATCTAATCCATGAGTTTGAAGAAAAAGTTTTAAGACTTTATTTAAGTTTTCTTCTTGATGAATGGCTACTGGATAATTTGGATAAATAGTTGTAAAAATTGGACCATCATGAAGATTAGTTTGAACAACATTCTGCAAGCAAGCACTAAAATTTGTATGCCTATTATCAAGTAGACATTATAAGATACTAACATTTATACCTCACCTAAATAAAGGGAAAATACTAATAGTAATAGCTCCAATATGTAAAAAATTATACTTAAATGAGGATTTTAACTATTGAATAGTTTTATAATCAACTATTTACAAGTGATTTATAATCATCATTTTGTTTGACTTGGATAACATTTTAAAAAACTTTTATGATGGTTTTAGTAATTAAATGGAATGGATAAAGTTTATCATAGACATCTGTGGCCTTAAGAGTTGGGAGCTTCCATTTAGGATTAGGATTTTCTTCATTAAAATCTATAGTTACTTCATTTACAGAGAAGAATGAACCAGTAGATATATCAAAGAGAGTAAAAACATTAGATGTATCTGTAGTATCTAGAGTTACCTGGTTTGATGCATCCATAGTCTTTGTATCATCGGTACTATACCGATCCTCAATATATATATATATATATATATATATATATATATATATTTCTCTGATGTCAAGAATCTCAACAAGGTCTCATCATAGTCTCGTCAATAGAGTGTGCTACTGAGGATGGTATAATGGGATATATAATTTATTTTATGCAAGTATCTTGACACTTGGGGGCATCCCTATGTACATTATAGACCATTCCATTCAATCCCTCTTTGCCATTGAATTATATTACCATTCCATTCCATTCAGCCATCTTGGCCATTTAACAATCCTATTCAACCCAACCCATCCTATTGTGACCATTAGTCTTTCCATCTTAACTTTGTTATGAAAGTAGAAGGTATAGTGAGACCTATTTGGGAAGCCTTTTGACATACCCCCTACATGACACTTTGTTGAATGGACACATTTGGTTCTCATGTGACATGGTCCTTAGAGATAGATAGTCCCTTTCCTCATTGTCATCCATTAGTATCTAGCCTTATCCATTTATTCTTTATTATCTTGCATTATAGGATGAACTACAATGGCTTATGGTTCATTTGGACTATGTATGTACCACTAAATTTTTGAGGTTATCTTTTCCACCCTTATCCCACACTCACCATTTTTAAAGCATTTTAACCCACACTCTCATCATTTTGCAAGCATTTTAATTTGTGTTCTCACTATTTTATGAGCATTTTAAACAACACTCTCACCTTATTGCGAGCAATTTTAACATTGTGCATCTCTTAATCCTCTATTTAGTTGAGATTATAATACCTAAAAAAATTCAAAATAGTCAAATATTAAAAATTAAAAAAGGCTTAAAATCTCCATGAAAGATATAATGCCAAAAAATTCAAAAACATTTGTCTCATCCTAAATCCAGTCAAAATCCTTAAGTCAATCATTTCAATCACCTTGGGATGTGTCCTTCCCTTGAGTATATCTTTGCTTGAGGGCACCATTCCATTATCATTATAATTGATCCTATCAAGTGGATTTTGACTTGGTTAAACAACAATATGCTTTATGTTACTTTTATTTTTGGTTTGTGTTTGCTTGTTTATTTTTTCTTGTTGTTGCCTTGAGTCATTCCATTATGCCAACAAGGTCATCATCATGGTGTCCCTTGTCATGCACTTGTACTTGAGTCCATACACAATCATACACTAGTATTATCATCATAGTTTTTATCAATGGTACATTGTTGTCAATTATCTATTGGATTAGGTTTCAGTCCTTATGCACATCGTGACTAGGTCATCGTGGTGTTTTATATCATGGTGCATACCATTTTATGTTATATCAAAAATCAAGTACTGGAGGTCTAATAATCAATGTCATCATCATATTTTACTAGATCAAGTCCAAATAAATAAACATTTTGGTTGTATCAATTCTAATCAGGGTGGGCATCTTCGAATTGACAAGTACAATAGAATCATACATATTGATCAATTCTTATCACCATGTCCATCATTATATAATTCTTATTTAAACCTCATTATCTTCTTCAATCTTTATTCTTCATCATTTATTTCATTACCTTTGAGTATTTTCATGTGCATAATTTTTTGTGGCTTCTTCATTATTTGAAAAGTCATTATACTATCAACACTTGTGTTTGCACATATTTGTCTTTAATCTATGTAATAGGTTTCATCTTTGAGCTATGCTTTCCACTCAATAAATTCATTAATAAATTCATCAAAATGAAAATCCTCCCTATTAAGACAAACCATTTGTACCAATCAATGATCAGATCTGCCCTGTTGGGGCAAATCATTAATCCACCATTCTCCCCTCTTTGGGGCTATTCAATTATTTAGTCTTTCTTCTAATTCCAAGCTTGCAATTTTCATCCTCTTCTGGGAAAATCAAAGTGTGCAACTTGTTTCAGGATAATTCATTCCCTAATCCCACAATGTTCACCCTATTTGGTGTATGTTATAGTGTGCTACTTATCTTAGGATGCATCCTTCCCATTTTCCTCGCCTTAAGGCCAATTCCATTATTTTCAAACATTAGATATCAAAGCATGCAAGCATTAGCTCATATGTATTAATCTTCTCCATAGGTTAATTCACTCTTCTTCTTTACTATTTTCTTATATGTGAGGTCTTGTCCATCAAATCTTATTTTTTTACCACTCCCTCGAGGGGGCATCGTGGGCTCCCCAAATGTCTTTGGGACATCATTATTGTGATCATTTTGGTAAATTTTTCATTCTTTATTTTTTTTAATGTATTGTAATGCCTTTTAAAATAAGGGAAAAAAGGTAGACACTTTGTTTTTACCAGTTTCATGCCTAAATGGCTATCAGAATGATTTCTTACAAATATTGGAAATTAAGTCTAGAAATCACTGAACATCCTAAATTATTTTGCACATTGGTAGTAAACATTTTGAATCATGTCAATGTATCCCTAATTGGGAGAATTCATTGAATACGATCATCACCTTCCTTTAATTCATCTCTAGTCAAATTGTCACCTAGCAAATTGGTGTTTTTGACCACTTGTGTGAGACAACTCATCAAATATCAAAAATTCCAAAAAGGCTAATCACGATTGCTTAACTTAATAAATCCAATCAAATGGTTAAGTGAAAAACCCATAACAATTGGATGAATATCTAATTTTGGAAATTTAAAAGTCAACAAAATATCTAAAATGTGACATCATCATGATATCATTGGTCACAAAGTTAAAAATCTAAAATATCAACATAAATATAAAAAATATCATGAATGTTGAGCCATGCTTCATAAGTGAAATATTAATTCTAAAATTTAATGCACTTGGTCTACCAAATTTTACTAATCTCAAGCCTTTGATCCTCATATTGAGATGGATGGTCCTCATCATTTTATCAAGTCTATAAATACAAGGGCCTTTGGCCATTATAGACAACCTTTTGGAAGTAGATTTACTATGCAAAATTTTATCAAGAGATTCATATTTATTCTCAAGAAAAATATCCAAAACATTAATTATACAAGGGGAAATGCCACCCACATATGGAGCCAATATTGTTAAAAACCACTAGTCCACAAGCCGAGCTCATATCTCTTCGAACCAGTTAGCAGGTGGAGTCTTCAAAGAAGGTAAAATGTTTCATTTATCTTATATTTTGTTTTTTTATTGAATTATAACCTATAATTATTGTCCTAGCTCTAATTTTGTAGGCAAAAAAATAAACAATTAGTTCTTGAGTATCTTAAATCTAATTATATTGACCCGAGTGACCTCCCGTCCAATTCTTCCAATCCACCTCAACAAATATCCTTCAATTTTATCACTGAAGATTAAGGTATTGGTACCTATAACATAAATGATGCATTCCACATCACCAAGCTACCAAAATATCCCAAATCCTATGGAAGACCCAAGACTACCAAAATTTTTTGCAGGCCCAACATGGTATGGCAAAAGAGAACTGATTCTCATTAGAAAAAAGCTGCTTGTGTTTGTCACAGATACCTCACCAAATCAAGATCGACTCATAAGTTTTGAAGGTTCTTGGTTTTATGGTGATGGTTTTGCTACATGCTTTCAAAGCTTAAAAAAACCCCATTCCTAATAGAATCATGGACAATCAAGACTATAAAGGCAAAGATGTTCTTTGAACCTATTCCCATATTAAATCTTATAAGAAATTAAAGTTTTTGATTCATACTGCTAGGAGGTGATCTATTAGATTTTAAGAGTGATACCAATTTAATGATTGATGAAAAAATTCCTAGTAGTGACACATAGTCCCATTATATGATATACGATGAGTTTATCAATACCAACTTATTTGATACCAATTCTATTATCACTATTGCAATCCATGTTCCTCTTTCTCTCTAATATCCTAAACTAACTGATTGGGATGAAAAAAATTCTATTATACCCTTAGATGAGTTTTAGAATGAGGAGGCAATTTCTAAGTTTATGGGTCTTCTGTTAGGTTATGGAGCTAAAAGCTTCACTGATGCAGACATGGAGGAGGTTGCTAAGTTTTAGGGATACCAGCATCGGCAGTGTCACCGATGTCAGTCATCTCCATTGCAAAGGGAAATCAACATCGATAGGAGTCAGCTGATGTCGGTCACCTCTAGTCAGACAACGACTGACATCAGTCACCTGTGCGGTTCCAAAACTGTTAGTTTCATGAATAGTTTGTTTAACGAATCGATTGTTTACATGTAAAGGATATTTTGAGTCTTGAGCTGCATGTCTAATTATTGTAAATTAGAAGTCTAAGTTATTGTTTAGTATGGGATCTATTTATAAACTCATTGGCATGTATTGTAATTAAGGCAAGGAAGAAATCCTTCCAATTGTAAGATCTTTGATTTGCAGGTTGTTGCAAGATCAGGGCTGATCTACATGGTAAGTATTGTCTCAGATGATTTGCAGGTTGTGCAAGATCAGAAGAGATCTACTTGGAGTACTTTGAGTACTCATCGTAATGGAAGTAGGCAACATCGGTTGTGTTGTGTTGTCACTTACTAGTGGTGCTGGCAGTGTTGTTACTGATTGGTGGAGGTGAACAACAGCTCTTATGTTTGAGTTGTTTGTTGTGACCGTAATTGAGAGAGTGAACTGTTGAAGTAGAATTACTATACACTTGGTGTGGGAAGCCTAAAAGGTGTGGAAGTGTGTGGCATCTCTTCATTGTATTCTTTTCTAGATGAGTATTAATACATATTGTATTGTCTCTCATATTCTGTGCTACTTCTTATTTCTAGTTACTTATTCATTCTAGTATAATTCCGTGTTTAGTTGCTAATACAAGGTAATCAATTGTGCTCCTAAACCCTGACAAGATTATATCATATATGATGAGTTTATCAATACCAACTTATTTGATACCAATTCTATTATCACTATTGCAATCCATGTTCCTCTTTCTCTCTAATATCCTAAACTAATTGATTGGGATGAAAAAAATTCTATTATACCCTTAGATGAGTTTTAGAATGAGGAGGCAATTTCTAAGTTTATGGGTCTTAAAGATGGGTTGTCATTTGGTGATCATAAACAAGGCTTTGAATTCACATTAGATCTTGCTGCCTACTTTGAAGAATAGGGGAACTTCCTTGGTCACAAATAATAAAAAACATCAAGATCCTCTATTGAAAACCTCTTTGAGGCACCCTTGGATCATGGAAAAAGTAAAGGAAAAGACAATTCCATGGGTGACAACCTATTTCAAGCGATCTTGGATTGAGAAGTTTTTTTACCTCCTTAAGAATATCAGTGTTCTAGTCTAAGTCTTATTGCTGGGTTTGACATCAGCCCAAAGGAGCAAAGATTCTTTGAGTAACTGGTTCAAGACTTTCCAGAGACATTTGTTAATTAGCCACTATTAGACATAGCTGATTTTGATTCTTCTTACATGGGTGAGAATTGTGGCTCAAAATTAGCTGAAGAAGATCAATTCTCTTCATTACCAACTATTCTTGAATATGGTTCCACATTGCTTGTGAAGCATACCACTGAAGTAAACATTGGTAGTTATGATCCACAAGTGATTATATTGGGTTCATCCCTCACTACAAAGGAGCGTGAGTTTATTATAGTTATTTTGAAATATTTTATACATAGGCAGATATACTAGAATTAGATCCATCTCTGGTGGTATACCATCTTATTTTTCACCCAAATGCTAAGCTAGCTAAACAAAAGTTAAAAAAAATGCATCTCTAAATTTCTATCTTGATTAGGAAATATTTATAAAAACCATTAGGAACATGTTTTATTAGGCCACTTGATTACTTAGATTGGATCTTAAATGTTGTTCTAGTAAGCAAGAATTCACAAAGGAATCACTTATGTAATGATTTTAGGGATATCAACAAAGAATGCACTAAGAATGATTTTCCCTTATCAAATATCAACATGATAGTCGATTTAATTATAGGATATGAGATATTCTCCCTCATGAATGGATTCTTAAGATATAAACAAATAAAAATTACGCTTGAAGACCAACCCAAAACAACACTCACCACTCCATGGAGAACATTTTGTTATCAAGTATGAAATTTGGATTGAAGAATGTCAGTGTAACTTACCAACATGCTATGACTATCAGCTTCCATGACATGATATATGGTATTGTTCAATATTATGTGGATGACATTCTAGTAAAGTCAAAGACACATGTAGGACATCCTAAATTTCTATGAATAATCTTTGAGAGATTTTGTGAATATAAGGTACACTTCAATCCTAAGAAGTGCATCTTTGGCATCACTTCTAAAAAAATACTAGGATTCATTGTATCTTGTAGGGGTATTGAAATCAATCCTAAAAATCTCACAACCATCATGGAAACGCCTCCTTTTACGTTTATGTAATTCTATAGTTTGCAAGGTAAGATTCAATCCATTCATGGGTTTGTCTCACAACTGACAGATTGGTGTCATCCTTTTCCTCACATTTTGAAGAAAGGTGTCACTTTCCATTGGAAAATAGATTGCTAACAAGATTTTTCATAATTAAAAACCTATTTGGCCAATCCTCTAGTGTTGACCCCACCTATGCTAGGGAGGTCATTACTTCTTTACATATCAACTACTGAGCATACACTAGGGGAACTTTTGGCTCAGTATGATGATCAAGGCAAGGAGCATGTAGTTTATTATTTGAGAAAAACACTTATGGCCTATGAACACAACTATACATCACTATACAAACCTTGCTTAGTAATGGTTTTCACATCCCAAAAACTACAACACTATATGCTAAACAAAAAACATTATAATTTCTAGGATCGATCCCCATAAGTATTTGCTATCAAAATCCACTTTAACTGGTCACATGGCCAAGTGGGTAATATTGATAAGTGAATTTTATATCAAGTATCAGATCTAAAAATCTATTAAGGGGTAGGTCCTTGTAGACCAACTTTCTAAAAATCCTCTATTAAATACCAAGCCACTCACTTTTGGGTTTTCAAGCAAATCAATTCTGGCTTTAGAGGAAGTGATTATTGAATCCAAGTAGTGAAATATTTATTTTGATTGTTATTTCACCTCTTATGGATATGGATATGGTATTTTACTTATTACTCTACAAGGAAATCTCAATCCTAAGGCCTTTCACATTCGTTTTCATTGCACCAACAATATGGTAGAATATGAGGCACTCATTGTAGGACTCCATCTCATTGTGCAATAAAACATTAAGAAGTTGATGGTATATGAGGATTCCCAATTAAACATCAACCAAGTTTTAGACTAATATAAGACTAGAGATGAGAAACAAGTGCCCTATAAAGGCATGGTGGATAACCTCAAATAAAGTTTTAAATCTTTTTAGTTTGATAAGATACCATGAACCAATAATAGATAAGTAGATGTAATGACAACAATTGGCTGCATGATAATAGTGCCTAGAAATGTCAAAGAATACCAATTCATTATCAAACACCTTCTTCAACCAGCTCATGTATAGTCAGATTCTAAGATGGTATGTGATATTTCTAGTCCCAATCCTCCTTGCAAGTACCAATACATATATGCCTATCTCTATGATCAATAACTCCCTACTAACCTATCAAAATGTCAACACAAAACATCCATTCATAATGCCTCTCATTACACCTTACTTGGTAGCACACTCTATTGTAGAGGCTATGATGAAATGCTATTTCACTATTTAACTTCCATAGAATCTAAGTTAGTGATTAAAGATGTACATGAATGAATTTGTGGGGCCCACACTATTGGTATGGTCTTGGCTAAAAAACTTGTTTGAACATGGTACTATTGGTCAACATTGGATTTTGACACTTGTATGTTAAAAAGTGCCTTGCCTATCAAAACATGGTGATTTGATTCACGCTCATTCACAAGTGCTTCAATCAATCATGAATCCTTGGTTTTTTTCAATGTGGGGACTTGATCTCATAGGAAAGATAAACCCAAGTTCTTCTAATACCCACAAACATGTCCTAACTGCTACTAAATATTTTACTAAGTGGGTAGAGGCCATTCCTCTCACTTACGTAATTGGAAAGTAGATTTACAAATTCATCTATTACCACTTCATTTACCTCTATGGCATTCCCTTCACCATTATATTTGATAATGGTGGATCATTAAAAAAATGATGTAAAATACCTTTGTACCCTTTTTCATTTTTAACACAAAAGATCCACACCTTGTTTTCCTCAAGGTAATGGTCAAGTCGAGGCATCTAATAAAACCATCATTAATATTGAGAATGAGTTGCCTTCCCTATGAACATCATTGCAAAATATAATTGATGAGGAAGACTATAGAGTCACTAAAATGCAAGATTTATAACTCTTAGATGAGAAATGACTAACTACATTAAACCATTTAAAAACCTATCAGAATTAGCTACATCATAGTTACAACCACCATATTCTTCCCAGAGAATTTAAAGTTGGTGATTTAGCATTAAAGGAAAATTAGAAAAACATAAATGTAGAATGTAGAAAGAAGATTAAGTTTGAGGCCAATTGGCTGGTTTCATATGTTAATAAAATAAATTATGGCTCTAGAGCATATCAATTAGCTACACTAGATGGGCAAGAGTTAGAGGAACCTACGAACATATTGCACCTCATCTATTTCTACACTTAACTTGAGTAAACACTGTTTATGAAAACCCTTGCTTGAGGGCATTTATTTCAGATCCACTCATATTATTTTCCCATCCTTTTGTATTTTGTACCATGGTTAATTATTGTCCTTATTCCTATTTCCTATTATCATCATGATATTGATTACAACCAATAGGTTCAACATGTAGATTTTGAGAGCATTTTTGAGAGCATTTTAGATTGATCAACCTTAAAAACCTCTTTGTAGACAAGTGTATCAGGTATTTCAAATATGGTTTTACCTACTTGGTAGTTCCTCAAATAGATTTTCTTTTCTTCTTCTAATTATTCCCTCTGATTATATCCTCTATTCACATGCCTTCCTAATCCCAATTTTTGTTGTGTGGTATTCCCTTTGCCTTAGGTTTTTACTATTGGTTCGTGGCACTACCATTACAACCAATTTAGTTTTTATCTAAGCCCTTGAATAATGTTATTTTTCCTTTGTTATATGGTTCTTTATACATTTTTGAATATTCCCTTGATTTTCTTATTTAAAAAAACTCAAAAACATTGAAAAACCCAAAAATCTTAAGAATCACAAATTGAAAAAAACACTTGAAGCCTCTAAAAGAGATATAAAGCCATAAACAATTTAAACCTTATGTCCTCCTATTCACCAGTGGTTCTTGCTCCTATTCTGGGTGGTAACCTCTTATCCAATCCTAGTCACTTACACTCATTACCATTTCTTCATTATCCTTCCATTTTTGGGAGAATGACATCGGTCTGAGGTCCACATAAATGATGTAGGCAGTGCTTGGATGTATGGGGCATCTATGGTAAGCTCAGTCACTTTAATTTCAATTTTCTTTTCCCCTATCTTCCTTTTGTACTCTCTCCATATTCTAAGCAACATTTTCTTATGCTCTCACTATTTTGCAAGTAACCTTTTCCTATGCTCTCAACATTTTATGATCTCATTCCTATTTTACTCTTTAATCAAATCATTGTTGTCCACTTGTCATCACTTTTCATCTATCCCAATTCTTGGGAGAATTACATTTGCCTTGAGGTCCACACAAAATATGTAGGAAACATGCATTTTCATAGGGCATCTGGAATTAACTCAACCACCTCTTCGTTATTCTTCTATTTCCAATTTTTTTCACATTATCATGTCTTCTTATCTATTATCCCATGCACTTAGGGGCCAAATATCCAAGGGTAAAACCTCATGTCCACACAAACAAAAAATCAGAAGCAAAACAAACATGTAATTAGCTAACCATTTGATGCATTTTGTTTCTATTTCCTCTTAGTTTAAGTTTACTTGTTTGTTTGGTTCTTATTGTTATTGCCTTGACTCAGTCCATTATGCCGACAAGGTCATCCTTATGATGTCCCTTGTCATGTACTTGTGCTTAAGTCCATCCAAATTCATATGTTAGCATTGTTATCATGGTTTTTATCATTGGTGCATTTTTGTCAATTGCTATTGGATCGAGGGTCAGACCTTATACACATCACAGTCAGGTCATCACGGTGTTTTACATTATGGTGTACACCATTTTATGCTATACCAAGAATAAATTATTAAAGGTATAATAATAAATGTCTCAATAACATTCTCTTGGTCACCATCATATTTTCCTTGATCAAATCAAAATAAATTAACATTTTGGTTGTATCAATGTTAATCAGGGCATGCATCTCCAAACCAATAAGTACAATAGAATTGTAAACATTGAGAAATTATGATCACCATGTCCAATTAGTTGGTCTAAGTGATTTTTCCTAGTAGGGAGGATTTTCATTTTGATAAATTGATTGAGTGGAAAGCATAGCTCAAGGATGAAACTTGTTACACAAATTAAAGATGAGTGGATGAAAACACAAGAGCAAATGGTATAGTAACTATTAAAAGAATGAAAAATCCATAAAAAACCATGCACATGAGTATTATCAAAGGTAATGAAAGAAATGATGAAGAATAATGATTGAATCAACTCTTACATGTGAAATGGAGATGCACAAAGAGAGAGAGCCATGTTTTAAGAGAAGAACCAAACATGAGTAAAATAATAGTTTATATTCAAAATTGATGAAATAACTTATAGAAGAGGCACATAAATAGGAAGAAGAGAGGCATAAAACCACCTACATTTGATAATGTGAAAATATATCAGTTTATAAATGAATAATGAACACCATATGTTAAATGTCAGCATTTGATGCTGAAGGAATAATGCATGCACACCAACTAAATTGACTATAATTTAGAAATGTGCATGTGTATCTAATATCTATCATAACGACCTCATTATTACACTCAAGAAAGATAATACATGTGCAGAAAAAATATAAAATGGAATAAAAAACCTACACTAATACTCCCCATAAGCATAGCTTAGGTGGGTGGAAGAAATGGGTCATGAAAATAAGGCCTAATTAGGATCCCAAATACATATAAAATCCCATATAATAATAGAGAGAAGCTCCCCCCAGAAGGAGAGAGAAGAATAGAGAACTAGAAATCTCCTTGAAGATAAAGATGAAGTTGTCACATCTCAAGAAGATTTTGCAAATGAAGATACTGATCTCAATGAAGGGTTTGCTGACTATATGAACTATCTTCTCTATAGTCTATAAAAATATGAGATCAATTAGTTGTCCATTAATGAGCTCCTAAATGAAGTTCATATGAATCTTGATGTGTTTGGTCCATTGGCATTAGATTACATTCCTGTATATCTGGATGGTTCTCTAATTATCACAAAAGATGACTATGGGTCACCTAAATTGGATACCAAACTCAGTAGCAATACCTTGAATATAAATAACATAATAATAAAATAGATCCTCTTTACTCAACCTAAATAAATGATAAAACAATAACATTATTCTTCTTGCTAGACCAACTAATTAGAATTGAAACAAGTGAGAAGAAGTGGACTTGTGATCTTGAATATCACTAACCCAATTTGACTATGTGTGCCCAACCAAGTCAACATCAATCCTTTCTTCATAGTGAATCTCAAAACTATGATTACCCTAAATTTAATGTAGAATCTACTTAGTTACCTTTTAGTGTAGCTCATGTGGTGTCTGTATAAACATAGAGACCATGCCTAATGCATATGAAATGTTGAGTCTAGTGTGAGTAAGATAAATGAGACTCCAAACAAGTTATCAACACAAGGTAGCATCAACCAATGAAAAAGAACACTTAGCATCAAGCTCGACCCCAGAGAGAAAGAGTTAGAGTAAAATTGTAGTTAGCCATGTGAAACCATGTGATAAAATTGAAATCATACTTGGATTGTGCAATAATGATCCTTGATTTAGACTATGAAATCTCAATCCCAAGGAAGTAGTGTAAAAAACCCAAGTTAGTCATGGAGAACATGTCATGCGAAGTAGTTTTCATTGCTACAATGGATAATGATGAACTCCCTATGATTAATAAGCTATCAACATACATAACTAGAATTAGAAGTGATTCATCCTATTGTAAAATGTAAACATTTGAATCAAAATGACATATAGTGAACCCAATTATGAGAAGGAATGAATCCATCTTGGCATACCAATCTTGAGGGGTCTATTTGAGGCCATAGATAGATTTTTGAAGTCTTCATACTAAGGAAGAATCTTGCACAAATCATTATGGTTATTCTATATATATTTCCTCCTTAATGTCATCATGAAGAAATTCAATATTTGTATCCATATGATGAACCTCCAAAAATTGAGCCATGGTAGAGGCAAGTGTGAGTTGGATAAAGTTCATGTTTACAACTAGTGCAAAGGTCTCAATGTAATCAATGTCAAGAACATGTGAAAAATCTTCTGCTAATTTCCATTTTTTGAACTTATCCATTGACTAGATGCTAAAATTTTTGTTTGATAGATCCATGTAAATTGAATAAGCTTATTTCCCTTAGGAAGGGGTACCAAATCCCAAATGTGGTTCCTAATCAAGGAACAATGCTTCTCATTCATAGTTGTATCTTGTATACACAATATTTTTAAACTTTATCATTTAATGATGCTTTCTATCTTACATGAACCTATTGAGTTTTGATCTCTTTGAGTGCACACTTCAAATGGTGTATTGAGAAAGGGGTGGATATACCATTGGTGTTTCATAATATTGTTGGTCATCTTTATCATAACCTAAACCGATTATAAATCTTGATTATCTAACCCGCCAAGCAAATATTCCTAGCTTATACATTCCCCTAAGAAATTATCTTGTCAAATATCCCTTAACTAAGAAAACACCCTCTTTTCCTACTAAGTCAGTCAGATCAACCCTATTATAAAATTTTAAGCACACATTACAAATTAGGTCAGCCCAACCAACCTAGTTTGAGGTCTAATAGTAACTTCTTTTAACAAACTAGATCATGTTGGCCAAGCTTAGAAACTAAATTTATGAAAGGGTTGAGGATTATCCATTTCTATAAATTTAAGGCTCATTTCAATCCAATAGAGAGGAACATTAATTTTCACATCATTACAATTCATAATTTTACCAAATTTGCATTTGAAGAAGCCATTGTTTAGGGTTTGCCTTGGAAAGAAGATTACTTGTCTTGTGGGAAGTCTTGGATGCAAAGTATAAGCCATTTATCCTAAAATTGATTTATATAGTGTGATCTTTACAAATTCATAACAACCTCATGCAATGCACCATTATCCAAGGGAGAGATTGAGACTCGACAGGTTCGCCTAAGGTAAGCACTCTTGATATTTCATTTGATAGATATATATTTTATAAGTAATAAGTGTTGAATGTATAACTCCTTGATTTTATTACGTCTATGTTTAAACTTAGTATAGATATAAGGTTCTCTTTGATTTTCATCTTCCACTTTAGGTAATCTAGGCCCCCATTTGCCTACCATGATCCCTTAATTATTTATTTATGTTTATCCATCCCCATTTGTGACATAAGATTTGATGAGCAATAGATTAGTTTTATTTTATGTACTTAGGCCTACTAAGGGTTATTACATAGTATCATTTTACTATGGGCTTTATAACCCTCTCATTTGGTGTTGTGTGGTAAGAGATCCCTTGGTTAGGTTTAGCAGATCCAATTTGGTCATGCTTCTAATATAAATAGTATTGTAAGAGATGTTAGTTGATTACCTTATATGATCTTGTATTTACTAAGATAAGATATATATTAATATTAATTTTTTTAATACATTTTTCTGAACTTGATGTGAATCTAATCATTGTGTTTTTTATTTTTCATTTACAATCAACTATATCACATTAGTTTAACTAATCTTTTTCTCAATTTGTAGACTCGAGATCTATAGTCAACTAGGTTGTATTAGTCAAACCAATTTTGTCCTTTATTTGTGTAGACACTCAATTCTCACCATTTTTATGTCAAAATTATAATTAGAATGATTTTTAACAATAACACACGAATCATCAAAATACCCAAATTATGTATCACATCTTGTGTGCATCTTTTGAAACATATTGGTGCATTCATGATTGAGGCAATGCAGTGTAATTGGCTCCACTAAATTTATCTCGAGTCAAATTATGATTTTGCAAGAGACATTATAAGATCAATTATGTCAAATGGATCTTTGAATTTCAAAAGTCACACCACTTTCCATTAAGTTAATTAACCTAATATTCTTTTAATTAGAAATTCCATAGGTTTTTTAATCACCTATTTTCCTTAATTCATTAATTAAATTATTCCTCCAATTATGGTAAGTGGTCAAATAATGACATCATTATAACATCATCGGTAAATATTAAGAATCATGACATCATCGGTACATATCAAGAATCATGATATCATCAATAAATATATGAATCATGACATCATCCATGACATCATCATTTTGAAAGTTGTCAATCATTTACAAAATATCAACAAATATCATGAATATAGAATCTTAAATGCATTTGAATACCAAATTTTATCGATTTTGAGCCACACATATTGATTCAAGATCGATGACCATAATCAATCTAACAGTTATATAAATAGAAGGGCCATTTACCATTATTCATAAGTCTTGAACATATAATGAAGTGTTGATATTTTAATTATCCTTTAAAGCATCAATACTTCAAACCATTTATTCTATTTTCTTCTATTTGATCAATCACTCCAAAGTGCAAGGGGAGATGTTTCCCATGTAAGCACGTCAAGACATTGACAAAGACTCAAAGATCTACATTTGAGCATAATCATGTATGTGAACCAACTATGAAATGACATCCATGAGTAAGGTAATCACTTTTGATTGTTTTCTATTTGTTTTTCTTTTCTAGACATTTTCCAATCCAAGAACCACACTTAAGAAGTTAAATTTTCTATTGTTTTATGCTTGTTTTGCATACTAATGAGAATTAACCTCTTTTATATTTGTGTGTTTACATTTGGAATGCTAGGTGGGACTGATGTACCCCAAAACATTCTTAGAAACACTCTTGGACCTTCTAAATTTGAAAGAAGCTTATTTTTGACCTTTTCCCTTCATTTTTTCTAACTTTTATGTGTTATTTTTCACTGTGTAATAGTGAATTTAGACTATAAAATGATGAATTTGCATAGGCGAACCATGAAATCATCACTAATAGTAGAAAATTCATCACATAAGGAAATTAATTTGTTTTCTCTCCTTTTTTTCTATAGGTCTACATAATAATGAAATCATCGTCCACAATAGCGAATACATCATAAAAAATGGTGAAATCATTTTCTTTGTTTGTGTTTTTCTTACAAGTCTACATAATGGTGAAATCATCATCAAAATAATGAAATCATGTTTTATAGTATAAAATTATTTTATCTATGTTTTTCCTACAAGTGTCAAAATAATAAATTTGTCTAATGAAACAATGAATTTATTTGACAAAATAATGAATTTATCTAATAGGGCATCAAGTTTATTTGATGAAATAGTTAATTCATCTGACAGAAAAATGAATTCATTTTTCATAGTAGTGAATTCCTTTTTCACATCAATGAATTCATTCTTGAAAAAAACTACCCAACTTCCAAAGGCTCATTCAGGGTCATCTGGGCTCACTTTTTGATGATTTTTTAAAACCACATGTTTTCTCATGAATTTTTAGATTATGCAGTTGGTTTGGATTAATTTTGCATATAGTTTTTATAAAATAAAAATTACAAGAGTTCTTATATATTTGATTGCAAGATGCTCATTGAAGACTACACTACAAACCCCTAACTTGTTGCTTATAAGTTTCACTAACTAAACACTAGTTATTATTGACAAACAAAGTAAGTTTTAATCACATTTAGATTTAATGCTTAAGAAACGAACCAAAAAATTTATTTAGTGCTTTTAGAACACTTAATTTTGTGTCATTTGCTTAAGTATTATTGCATGATTGTGTGTTTATGTAAACTATTATGTCTATCCTCTCTCTTTACCCCCTTAGGGAGCTTGGGTGACTAAAAAATATATAGCTTACTTGCTTCTTGTTTACCTAAAAGTTTTTTTTGAGTATGATCTTCTCTTACTCTTTCATGAGGTCCTAATAATTAGAGACAAACACTTCTTTCTTTTAGACTATGCGAGGTGGATTTCATCCCCTTCTCATAAGTCTTTAGGGTGAGGTGACTAGGATGTCATTAATCATCATTCATACAAACCCTATTATCATGTGGGGTATATAAATTGAGGCTAAAATCAGTTGATATTTATTTTAAATGTCCCTTAAATCTTGAGTTTTCCAATAACACTTCATTGAAATCGTATAGATGAAGTGGTCGTAAAAGGACTAGACCCTTTGACGAATGACCTGTTAAGTCTTGATGTTATTTTAATGGATTTTTTCCCTTTGGGGACCATATAAAAATCTAAACAAAAACTTTAGTATAGAAGCCTCTTTTGTCATGAAATTCTCATTGATACAGGGGTGCAAAGGTATCAGCGCCCAAAGATTGCCTTTACGTACAAACCTTTGAGATGGGTGGATTAAAACACCACCATAATTACATTTGATTAATTAACGAATCATTAAAATTTTAATCCTCTCAAAGGTGAATATATCAAAGAATCAATGATTATGATGTAATCAGGTGTTAGTTCTTAAAGTAAATTTGTGATACTTATGTGTTGATATTTGATTATTATGTCAAAACCTTGTAATCAGGTCTATTTCGATCCAAATCTAGTTTGTAATCAATTGTTCATATTGAGTCACTTTTGACCTTATTCCTATACCAAGCCATTCCAAGCCAAATTTAGTTCATCTTTAACCATGTACTAAGCCCATTCTAAGACAAAATTGGTTCATCTTAAACCACGTACCAAAATAATTCCTTGCCATATTAGGTTCATTTTGAACCATGTACCAATCCAATCAAATCCAAATATGTTTCATCTTGAACCACATGGAAAACCATTCCAATTTATATTAGGTTCATCTTGAACCATATTCCAATCCAATTAGGTTCATCTTGAACTACATTCGAACTCTACTTCTAAATTGGTCAAACTTTGACTAAAGTCAACTTCAAAACCAAATAATTAGAAAAATGCCAAATCAAGTCTATTTCGACTAAATACAATTATTTTGATTCCATCACATGGTAACTCAAATCATTTCTTGTCTTTATATTCAATCTCCCATACCTATCGGTTGGGAACGATGAATTCATGTCATCCATCCTTTCTTTCATTTGAATCATATCAGACCAATGTCACCCTCTTTGGGATAATTTCAGAAACCAAATCTACCCTCTTCAGGTTAATTTAAAAAACCAAATATACCCTCTTTGAGATAATTTGAAATACCAATGCCACCCTTTAGGCTAATTTCAAAGACCAATGCCAACCTATTTGGGCTAATTTTAAAGACCAAGACCACCCTTTTTGGGTCTTTTTTAGCAATCGAATTCTGTCTTTTTCAGACCATTTTCATTTAAGACCAATTGCCTTGCATGTATCCTTGTTTGTGGACATCTTTTTTTCCATCTTGATCCATGGAATTTGAAATCTATTTGGATAAAGGCCTATTCAAATAATACAAGAATGCCATCATTTTATGGATTAGTTAAGAGGGATCTAAACTCCCACCTAATTTTCCTATGGACCAATTACATACCTTTATTCAAAAGGAGGAAAAAAATGTGTTGAAGAGGAAACTTGTAGACCCACCCCAACATAACCACATCATCACTTCTCAAGTACAACAGGATGGTCAGATCTTTGTTAATCAACTCATGGTTACTTTAAATACCTCTATAGTTGCTACTTTATTTTACAATTCTCTATCTAATTGTCTAAAATCCAATCTAATTTTAGATTTGTAACAAAGCCAATTGTTACCCTTTCAAGGGTTGTTATCTATTAAAGACCCAAGTGTGCCTAAGTCTGATTACTAATCAATAAGGATATGTCATGATCCCCTCCCCAAGCATAATCAGATACGTCCACTTCCAAATCAAGGTCAAGATAGTCAACCAATCTTTGACATTTTTGTCAAATCACCCATCTTTGACCAAACATAAACCATTATTGGTCCACCTATATTTGACCAAGGATCTCTATTTGATGAAGGACCTATATTCGATAAGCCCATGTTTAAAGATGCCATTATTATTGGGCAATAGTCCATTATTCATCCATTGCCAAACATTCCCCACTTTATAAAATTACTTTATCCCAAAGCCTTCATTTCCAAGTGACAAGTGAAAAAGGTACTTGAGGATAATGAAATTCAATAGGCCATTTTTGTAGGGCATTTACATCAGAAATAGGTTCCCCTTTGAAACCAACATTGTTATCAACATCAACATCATAATCAAATTCTATTTTAAAACCAATATCATAATTGGGTTCTATTCTAGAACTACTATCAAATTTAGCATCAGAAAAAGAATCAATGTCACTATCAACATCAAATTTATATCCCCTTGAGTTTGAATCAACTTCAAAATTAGAATACATTAGTGGTTATTATAACATTGGCTATATAATTATACTAGATCTACTTGAGTTTGCATCGATATCAAAATCAACATACCTTAGTAGATGTTATGACATTAGATACATGCTCCTTTTAGATTGGTTTGAAACCATTTGTGATCCTTTTATGGTTGTTGAGGATTTTTCCTTTGACATCAACACAAGCTCTCCTAATAGCCTCTATGAGGACTGTGTTATATTTTACCCTTCCATTGGTATTACCATTACATAGCCCTTTAAAATTAGCCAACCTAGTAATTATATTGACATCCATCCTCACACATCGATTGATAGGGATATACATAATCACACATTATTGAACTCCTTTCATGGTGACATCCTAGTGGCAATTTTTTTGGGGAACCAAGACACCGTTCATCAAAAATAACAATTTCCAAGTGAAAATTTATTTGAGGCATTAGTGGACAATCCAAGTCTAAACTCAATAAATTCTAGCGAAACCTCATTTGAAGCACTAGAGGATAATCAGGTTAAAAATTTTGAATCCTTTAGTGACATCTTGCTTAAGGCACTAAGGGACAACCATAATGAATTATAAATATCCCTTAGTGAAACTTTATTCTTTTTGATATTGGACAATCTAAATCAGAACAATCAATAATATTTTATTGGTGAAAACCTCTATGAGGCACTAATAACTGAGCCAATTAGTTCTACATTGCTTGATGAAGACATTATTGAAGTCAATATTGGCCCCACCAAAACCAAAATTAAGTCAAATTTGAAATCAATAACAATGTGTGTGATTGAAAATCCCAAAATATACTTGGCCCTCAATCATTATACATTCCTTTGTGATCTTATCACTCATTTAACTCCTATATTACATTAACAAATTAGATCATTTATCCAATGCCTATCCTTCTTTATGCTTCCTGACAACACTCTTTTTCAAGGAAACTACAAAGACATCTTATCTAGAGGTTTGGAGGAAACATAATTGACAACCAACAAAGATCACAACAATACCAATGTAGTCCAAATCAGTAGTAAGTTCTTGACATAAATTTTTTTTAGAGTGGGTATTGGCTAGTTAATAAAGAGTCAACATTATGCATCTCATAATCCTCCATTGAGTTAAGATGCTAATAAGTCAAAAATAATTATAAATTTAAAATAAAAAAGAAAGAGAAATGTTAACAATTTGTAAAATGGTGAAAGCCATGCTTATGACACCTTAGATAAGTAACATGAATAAAACTAGGTTTTTGACATCATGCATAAATAATATGGTGTTTGCAAGTACCTTGAAACTTGGGGAAATCCCCATCTACAATCCTTAAACTTCATTTGCATCAAAAACCATTCCATTCCATTCTAGCCATTTTGGCTATTCAACCCTATTTAGTCTAGCCCATCTTATTGTGACCATTGGTCTTCCAATCTTAACCTTGTTATATAAGTAAAAAGTATATTGAAACTTATTTGGGAAACATCTTGGAATATTACTTGCATGATACTTTGATGATTAGACACATTTAGTTCTCACATGACATGATCCTTGGATATTCTTAGTCATTTTACTAATTGTCATCCATTATTATCCATCCTTATCCATTCATCCTTCATTATCTTTCACTATAGGAGGAACTATAGTGGATTGAGGTACATTCGCACTATGTAGGTAGTGCTTAATTTTTTAGGTCAGCTCAGCCACCCATATTCCATGCTCTCATCATTATATAAGCATCTTATTCCATGCTATCTTTATTTTATTAGAATTTTAAGCCACACTCTCACTATTTTACAAGTTTCAACTTTCTGTATCTCTTAATCCTCCATTAAGTTGAGATGCCAAAAACCCAAAAACATTCAAAACAGTTCAGAAACCATAAACATTTGAAAAAGCTTACAATCTCCACAAGAGATACAATGCCATAAAATTCAAAAATATTTATCTGTTCCTAAATCAGGTCATTATCCTTGATCTATGGGATATGTCCTTCCTAAATCTACTCTACTGGGGTAGATTCATTATTGGTTCTAATCATTTTAACCATATTGAGATGTGTCCTTCCCTTGTATGTATCTTTGCTTGGGGGTACCATTCAATTTGTCATTTCATTGAGCCTCTACATGTGTATTTTGACTTTAAGATGTTGAGATGACAAGATGCTTTATGTTTTCTTTTTTTTATGTTTGCTTGTTTGCCTATTTATTTGTTTTTTATTATTATCACCTTGGCTTAGTCTATTGTGATAACAAGGTCATCATCATGGTGTTCCTTGTCTTGCACTTGTACTTTAGTCCATCCATTGACATACATCAACTTTACATCATGATTTTTCATATCATTGGTGTGTTGTCATTTGTCTATTGGATTAGGGGTTAGTCCTTATGCACATTGAGACTCAACCATTATGATGTTTTATACCATGGTACATATTGTCATATTCTACATTAAAAATTAAGTGCTTGACATTTATAAATAATGTCATGCTGTAGTGGAGGTTTATCCCCTTCCTAAATTATTTATTATCTAATCAAATCATTTTGTTAATTTTTGACCGCATCACATCATCACATTTTCCTTAATCAAATCAACACAATTGAACATTCTGGCTATACATGCTCAAGGAGGAATGGAGAGTTATGTTAAATTTATAAAACTTCGATGTTTCAAGCATCAAGGTAGGCCCATCATCAGGAGGAGAAGAATATGAATTAAAAAGACAAGAAAATAATATAAATATCAAAAATCATATAAGTACAATAGAAGTTGACCAAGGATTAAGAGTGATTAGGATCACTCTTCATAAGGTAGGTAATAGGTTTCCAAGTGTTACTAAGCCTCCAAGCTTCATCTCTATTTATATTATTAGGATTCTTTTCAATTTTGAGAGCTTCACAGTTTTTTGTCTTAAACAATAGTCTTATTTAGCCATAACTTTAATCTTATCCATGCATATATGATGTCCTATATCATAGGAATATTATGCTCATCAAGATGTGCATCTATGAATGAGCATGTCACAACCAATTCATACACATTAATCAATTATTGTTGTCATTTGAATCATCTATGTCTATTCTTCATCCCATTCTCTTCTAATTTTGGGAAAACTACGTCAGCCTGAGGTCCATATGGACTATGTAGGCAGTGCTTAGTACCAACTAGTTTTTGAGGTCATCTTAGTCACATTTATTTTATTCTTAATAACATCCATATTTTTCCAATCTAATCACATCATTATTTAGTCATTATTGTGTTCTTTTGATCATCTCTATCATTACCTTTGTGCATTCTCATGTGCTACGGCTTTTTGTGGCTTCATCACACTTATATTTGCATCATTCATCTCATCTTAATTTGTGTTATAGGTTAAATATTTGACCTATTCTTTCCAATCAATAAATTTTTTAATCATCATTTATCAAAATGAAATATGTCTTACTCGGGCAAATAATTTAGACTGATCAACGATCAAATCTACCCTACTGAGGAAAATCATTAGTTAATTATTTTCCCCTCTTTGGGAAAAGTCAATCATTCAGTCATTCTTCTAATTCTGAGCTCTACATCTTTCATCCTCTTTGGGAAAATCAAACTGTGTAACTTGTTTCGAGATAGAGCACTCCCTAATCTCACACCTTTTGCCATGTTTGGGGTATGTTAAAATGTGCTACTTATCTTGTAATACATCTTTCCCAGTTCCCCCTACCTTAGGACCAATTCAATTAATATTTTATTCATTGTTAGATGTCAAAGTGTGCAAGTGTTAGCTCAAGTGGCTTAATTTTGTCCATAGGTTAATCTCCTTTTCCATTTTAGCTTTGTTCTCTCTTTTTTGAGAGACCATCCATGTCCTACATGCCCTCTCGAGGGGGCATCATGGGTAACTAATTATTTCATCATTTAATTTTTCATCCTCTTTGTTTTAGACTTTTAATTCTTTGAAAAGAATTTCTTCGCTTGTGTCTCACAACACCTTCTCAAACATGGGTAAAACATAGACACTCAATTCTCACCACTCTTGTGTCAAAATTTTAATTAGAATGATTTCTAGAAATAACACATGAATCACTAAAATACACAAATTCTTTCACACATCTTATGTGCATCTTATGAAATATATTGGCACATTTAATATTCAAGTAATACACCGTATGCGATCATGAGCTCCACTTAATTCATCCCAAGTCCAATTGTGACTGTGTCAGAGATGTTTTGGGATCAATTATTTTGAATAATTCTTTGACTTTTAAAATTCACATCACTTTCCACTAAGTTAATTAACCTATCTTAATTAACATAAAATTCTTCTAATTAAAAATTCTATAGCTTTTGGAATCACCTATTTTCCTTAATTCATTAATTGAATTATTCCTCCAATTATGTCCATATGCTATGGATTTGGAATGGAAAATGTCTTTATAAGTTTTAGTGTACTTTTTTCAATTCTTAAATATCAAGTATAGGTTTTCATGTGTTTTTTCAAATTTTAAATATTGAGTAGGGGTTTTGGGTGTTGTGTGCAAGTGGCCATGGAGTATATAATCACTTATATTTGATATTTTATTTATAAATTAAATTAATGTAAAATTATTAAAGAACATTTCTTTTCATCTTGAGATAAAAGTGATGGTGTCAAGGATGAATAATTATGTATAGCAATTAAAATGAGTATTAGATAATATATAAATATTATTTAGTGTTTCACTATAATTTTTTATCGGTGATATTAAGTAGTTTATGAAGAAAATATAATTTAAAATTTTATGCATATTATATAATATTTGATGTCATGTGCATGATCATTTAAGGTAGAGTTAAAAATATCTATCCCTGGAGGTTGATAAAATCTACAAAGATAGTGTCAATATTTAATATACAAACAACTTAAAAGTATCTTATATTTAAAGAATGTAAATATACCTAATTGTATCAAACTTATTAGTCCCTACCAAATAAAGGTACTATAACTTTAACTCAAAACAATTAAATTATTGATTGTAGCTAATATAAATATTTGAATTTATATATTATCCTAGCAACTGTAATGTTTGACATGCAAAAATTTAAGAATATTCTTTGAGATGTTATTGAGGAATATTTTGTTTTCAAAAATGTGTGTTCTAAATTAATTGATATCGTATTTTAAAATCTCAAAATTACAAGTCACTCAAAGTTAATAACTTTCAATATTAACTTTTTTTACTGAATTATTATTTTTTTATTATATGATAACTCATCTTGAATTAATTTTATGACTGATATAAATTATATTACATATATATCTAACTTTTGATTTTAATAAATAAATTATGAGTAATTGAAAATATTCACCAAAATATATTAATTTCTATTTTAATTAAAAATCATAATATTGACCACCAAATGTTAACTTTCTTTCTCACTAGTAAATCCAGAAAAAAAATATATTAAATAATGTGTTTTGACATGTCAAAAGCAAAAATCACTAAAATTTATTAACCTACAATACATGACTTTATAGTATGTATCTTATAAACTTGCATTTGTTATAAAATATCTATGACTTTATTGATAACAAAATTTTGTGCATGTCTTACTATCAATGCATTCTACGAAAGTGTTATAGTTTTACCAAAATAAATTGCATATTTTATCATTTTTTATAGTACATACATACAATTTAACTTCTAATAAAATTTAGAATACAAAGGTAATAATTAAATGATGATTCTTTATTTTCTATACCAATTTATAATATTACTTTTCAAATATATGTATGACAAATTATTTCATATTTCACACATTATCTTAGGTGATAGAAGTATAACACAATTGAATTTAATTTTTTTGATAAAATTAACACAATAAAAATATGGACTACACTACATGATGCTTGTCTTTGATTCTTGATGTGCTATGGACATTAATATCTAAGTTAACTTAAGATAATAGAGATTGCGAAAGTATATCTTATACAATCACCACCATGATCTCACCCTTGTAAAATGCACATTGTAGGGTCAACAATGTGGGAATGTCTTCCATAGTATATAATTTTAATGCTATAGACTCCTGTGATCTGAAACCAAGATTGGAGGCAAAAACTCTTGAAACTTAAACCCTAGATTAGATACTTGTAAAGAATGTGGCACTTGAAGGGATTGTGTTGTTGGTGCTTGAGTCATAGGCAACAAGTTCAAAATTGTAGTAGCCAAAACCGAGTTAGGTTTCTTAGTGGGGGCTTTATTATTTCACTTATTATGTCAGCCCAAGACTTTCCAATAATCGTTGGACTCTTCTTGGGCCTTGCTTTGTTAAGCCATGGTTTTGACAAAAGGATTGGTGGTGGCCATGATGATAGGGAAATATCTCAACTTGTAATGGAAATAAGTGTTATATAAGTTGATATATGAAACTCATTGGGCAAATGTTTCCATCCTATCTATAACCAAATTTTCACAACTCTAAAATTAAAATAAAGAAAAATTGGTAGGAAAACACAATTTTTATTCTTACGAGAACCCTTAAGAAATAAATGATGCTTGCCCAAGGCTCTCAACTATTTTGAATGGAAATAAAATAAAGCAAACCATATGGTAAGGATAAAAAATAAAGTACTTACTACCTGGATACAGGTTGGAAATCAAATAAGCCATGAACCCAAACAAGGCAATTCAAATAAGCCTATCAATGAGGTTTTGAAGACATTGCCAGATTTTACAACCTTGTCTGCAACCCACTTGTCACCCTTGTCAAGAATACAATGATCTCTCCTATTAGAGGCAACCCAATATTTATGGGAGGAAGGTTTTTCCCTCTTCCATGGCTAAAAACCTTGCCTACAAGCACATAGAGTATTAAATCAAGAGCAGTAGTGGATAATACCAAAAATAAGGGTGGGGTGGATTGTAAAAAATCCATGACACTTCTCGCTGTGGCTTCCTTTGAAAAATATATGTTACTAAAAAGCAATCACAATGTCTTCTTTCTGCAATGGAAGTAATGACTAGGACCCTACTTTATAGGTCTGAACAATTAAAGATTCTAAGTAAAATCAATAGAAGTCATCAAAAATATATATTTTTTCATTCAGGGTTATTCTTATCATTTTGTCTGGTTAGTTTTGAAAGATTCTCATCATTTTTTCTTGATTTAGGCCTCCAAAATCATTCGCTAATAAATTATTTCCCTTCGAAAATTTCCCAATTTATAGAATATTACACTTCCTTATTTGAAATAATCTCTTCTTGTTTTAAAGCATTCCAGAAACCACTAAACCAATATAATAACCAACATGACCACTCATTGCTAGTCATAGCTAGTGTACAAGCATCATTTCTCTTTGTCAATTGAAATGATCTTTAGTGGACTTGGGTAAAAGTCCATTTATCATCCTCTCTACATTTCTATATCATTTGAAATAATATTGGTTACTTCATATATTGAAATTGTCAAACATTTACAAATTTATCATTTTGAATGTCTCTTATTCACATTTATATAGACTGAAAGAATCTTAAGACCTCTCAAATATTTTGATGGAATTTGGAGCTTTTTAACAACCAATAATGGCCATCACTTGCAATGCTAATATGATGACTAATATTATTTTTCAAGTAAAAAGCGATTGGTTGTTAACTTTGAAAATTCAAAAAAGATATGTTTCCATGTTAGTCAAAGAGTACAAGGTATTGATTTTTTGCTTATTGAATTTTTTCATCATAAAGGAAGAAGATGATTAGGTAGTGGTCTCATGGAGGGCGCTTCTATTCCCATTTTTAATAAGCAAATGACCCTTTCAAAAAATAAAAGACATGAAAACAAGAATTTTTAAAATCTTTTTCTAAAATTAAGGAGCAACAAGTTTTTAGGATGAAAGTTTAAGTTTATGCAGGTGAAAAAAAGTATAACTTATAATATTTACATCCATGAAATTTATCACAAGTCCACTTACATCATAATTACAAATTGTTATGTAATTATATGTAAATAAAATAAATAAATAGTAAATATCACATGTAAATATAAAATATACATAATGAGAAGCACCTAACTTGGAGAATAATGTGGATTTTTTAGCTCCATATGAAATAATAATGATCATTAACCAATAATATGTATAAACATTAGATGATAAAAATAGAAAATATGCATAGTTAAAGGAATCCTATTGTTGAATAGTATATATGTGTATATGAAAAGTTATATGTCATAATTTAACATAAATAATATGTTATATATCAAGAAAAAATGTAAACCATAACATGTACATAAACAAAATGTGACATATAAACATACAATGTGGGCCATATAGGCATACAAAATTGATTGTGCCTACAACTAGACCCCTAGCACAATAACTATCTCTCTTGATCCTCATTACCTCCAAATCAATTTCACTTTATTGGTATAGATGTAGAGTTAGGGGTGTTGGATGCCTCAAAATGAGGAGAGACTCTCCTCTCAGCATGTGAGTCATCCCTTATTTCATCCATAATATATAAAAATTATTATTTACACAACATATGAAATATAAAAATTAACGCATTAAAATTGTATATTGAAAATGATCATTTTTTCAAGAATAAAATTTTGATAAATGATTCTACACTCATCATATTCCATCTAAATGGTTGTTTAGGGCTATGAGACCACATATACACCTGTGATGTAGAATTATATGAATCATACATATATCATTAGATTTATATGTGCATACATTTATGTAAATAAGACAGAATATCATTGCTTGAAGTTAAAAAATAATTTTACTATGTGTCAAAACTAGTCTCCATCCATGAATCATGACCTGCTATGGAGATAGTGGATCCTTCGATGTAGATGCAACATTAGGATAACCTTATTGTCATCCATGAGTGGCACCAATAGCATCCCTAATCATCTATAAAACCAATAAATGAATATTGTGTGAATCCAAAGAACATGATAAAAATCTATGACTCTAATATATATCATAAAACATAGTTTTTTGTTCAAGGGACAATAAACATACATGGATAAATATGCCATTTAAAAGTTTCTAAACTTGTGTATAAGGTAAACCCATACTAATTGTGGCCTCTATAATAGATCCAAGGCCTATTGAGCTATCCAAAATTTCACCAATCATCTATAAAAAAAAGTAACAAGTTTAGTCAAATAAATTAGTCAATTAAGTCAACACATACTATAAAATAAACTTAATATTATTTTACACTCATAAGAAAACTATAATTAAAATTAAACCTATGTATCAAATATAGATGGTGAATTCAATAAATTATGAGTAATAGGTTGACATATCATGAGAGGAATTGGTAAAGCTAGTACATCTAACATAGTGTCTGGCATGCTAGTGTCATGCATTGTTGAAACATCTACAGGTGGCATATGCTCTGGAATATTAATCTCATGAGCTCCTGAAGCATCTACATATGGCATATGCTTTGGCATGCTAGTCTCCATAAACATACTTTATGTATATCACACCTGAATAGGAGGTCCTGTATACTTCCTCCCACATGATGTGTAATAATGCACAATAAATTTAATATGAGTAATAGGAGGGACATTAAAAACTATACCAACACCACCAAAACAACTACCACGACTACCACTACCACTACCACCAAAACCACTACAACCAACACCACTGATACCAATATCACTATCACCACCTATAGGATGAGTATCAACCTTCAATGTATACATACCATGCTCAATTATAACTTATGTCAGACTCGTAACCACCTCAAAGATTTCCATCTATATATTATGATGACTTTTTAAAAGAATAAAGGCATGTGATATTGTCCTTCTATTTCGCTAAGCTCAGTTACGATAGTTTTGATCTTTCGTGGCACTAGGTCTATCAAATAAAGACCCACCTCTCCTACCTTGGGAGGCCTTCATATCAAAATAGTTTGGAATTTATTACACCACAAACTCACAATATAATTTTCTCAAAAAGTATAATGGGACCTCATTAGTCTTACATGGAGTCTCATCAAACACCATCCATCACTTATCCCAAAAATTAATTTTCATCTCCTCATGAACACACCAATTAATACTAATATGTTCACAATTCATTGATGGATATTGGTGGTTCCACGCTTAAAAAACAAAGTGCACACAACTTTTGTTATTTTTTTCTTAACATATTTATATGATAATTTATTAGAATAAAATTATTTCATGGCCATGGATCCACAAGAGAAGTGCAAAGGGAAAAAATGTTAAAAATGGCCATGTGTTTGAGATGAAAATAGAAAATGAAATGAAAAAACATAAGAATGTATGCCCTTTATATATTACAAAGGGTGTATGTCCTTGAGGCTTAGGCACAAGCCTATGCCTTGATAAATTTAAAAAAAGGGTATACACCCTTTGTAAAAAAATTCAATGTTGAGGGAATGTCATATTTTTTCCCTTCAACTTTGTGCATCAAAATAGACATCGCTATGGCCATGATGAGCCCCACAACCATCTCTATCAGCCAAATTTGGCCTAACTTACCATTGAGATTTGAATCTAGGTGGAGATGGACACAACCAAACCACCTTTCACTCATATCTCCTTGGATACAAGATTAATTATTATTAGTTGAGCCTATAAATAATTTAATTTTTTTAAAGAATATAACTACTAACTTCTCTTAATTAAAGTTAGTTAAATGTTGTGTATTATTATATAAAGTTGAAAGCATAGTTAAGGCTCAAATTGATATTCAAAAACTGTTCACCAACATATGGTGATTTGTGTGTGTGTGTGTGTGTGTGTGTGTGTGTGTGTGTGTGTGTGTGTGTGTGTGTGTGTGTGTGTGTGTGTGTGTGTGTGTGTGTGTGTTTTAAATTTATAATAAAATGTCATGATTGGTTCAAGTCTAATTGTTGACATTGTTATATTTTTTAAATTTCTATTATTTTCCACTTCTTTATTTAAAATATCAGTCTTTCAAAGTCAAAGACTTTGGTGTCTTTAATATAAATATGATGTTTGGTTTTTGATGAGTTTTTAATTAGAAACAAATTACTCAACCTTTTTTTATTATGTCAATATCATGTTCCTTACATTACTTGTTAACAAAATGACAAATTTCTTTAATATATTAATCTTGTAAATCCCATTTCCTTGAGATTGTTCTATACAATCTTTTGATAATTTCATAATCCCCTATTTTTTTTTTTTTTAATATTGGAATGTTTAAGTAGAACTTTATTAAAAAATAATAAAATAATATAAGGTTACATATTAAAGTGGTTGATTTTTATACATGTCCTAGACACTATACTAGAGGAGAAGTTCTGACTTAGAACACAACACAAGAAAATAAAAAATAACATCACATCACAACACCCAAAATGTATTTGATATACCCTTTTCCAAAGACAAAACATCATTTTTTGCCTTTTTTCTTTGTGACCTCTATCAAGACATCTAAATGAGGACTAGTAATAACTATCTATAGTCAATGATCAAATGAGGCTTGATCCTTTTTAGAATCAGAAGATTCATATACATGAGATAATTTTATTCTTACACCTATAATTATGTCTACAAATGTCTTATTGTGAGAGGGGTCTTCCATAGGTGTTTCTACCCTAGCCCCTGATCCATCATTCTTTCTTGTTCCATATTTATAATTTACCTTGACCTCAAATGTATCTATATCAATTAATGATTTTGATTCTTCATCTTTTGAAGGTGGAGGTTCATATGGATGCCAAGCATTGGATTTAAGGGGTTGGTCCATTTTTTTTTTTGGTTTATTCACTTGTAGGCATGCTCCCTAGAGATGCTTAGTTTGATGATAGAACTAACATCTAAAAGCTATGTTTTCATAATCTAATGTTTGAATCTAGCTAAAATTATCATGTTTCAACTATAATCTATCTAGGAGACCTTTTTTGAGGTCCATATCCACACAAATATAAGCAAAAATGAAAATTCCTTGTTTAGACCTCTTGCAATCTATCTTGATGAAACTTCCCAAGAAATTTCCAATATCTTCACACACTGAAGGGCACCAGAAAGGAAGAGGAAGATTTAGGAGTCGAACCCAAACTGAAATTTTGGACACCACCAAAGTGGTAAGATCAAAATCTAAAAATCAAGGGGTAATAAATAGCCCAAATCTAACCCAAAGATAAAGCCTCTTCTAAAAAATTCTCTATTAATCTTTAAGTGAGGAGAACTAAACTATAAAAAGACTGATTTAGTGTTCTTCCTTCTTAAAATTTTACATATCTTGTTATAAATGCCTTCAACCTAAGGTAGAAAATAGAGTGGGGTCTTTCATGAGAAATGAAATTATCTTTTTATAAGAACCTAATTCTATAATCTACATTCATTTTTCTCATCCCAATGATAGATCACAGAGTGAGAAATATCAGACAAAAATATCTAGACACAATTTTCTCTAGAAAGTCTCATCTCTATCTTATAGACCATGAAAATATTATATTTCAAATATTATGTTGTCAAATATCAAATAAAATGTGTTTGTAATTTAATTGACACATAAAGACAATTATTATTATGCTAAGAAATGTTCTAAAATAACATTGAAGGGAGTGGGGAGTTGCGATGAGATGTAATGTCTATGAGTGTGCTCACTTATAGTTTTGATCTTAACTTTAACATCCATTTAAATATCCATTACAAGTTTTTCCTTTTTTCTTAAAGAATTCAATCAAAAAATTGTAATATTTAGTCACATGGTAGACTTTGGAGCCCTTTTTTCTCTATTTTTTTTTTTTTTTTTGAGATTGACACATTGGTATAGTTAGATTGACATGATTTCCCATTAATCAGTGATAAATTTACAAAGAAAGTAATGAAATTGTTAATAATTATGGTATTGAAAAATTCAAAATAATAACTTTAATATTGACATACCTTGAAATTTTTCATATAAATATCTTTAAGTTATATATATATATATATATATATATATATATATATATATATATATATATATATATATATATATATATATATATATAATGTAAGAGTGGAAGACGTGAAAATAAATTTTAACATCCTTTACAACAAAACTAGTCTATACTACCTCCATCAAAAGTAGTATAATGAACTAAAAAATGTTATGTTGTCAACTTTTAGTTTTATTGAACTAAAAAATAAAATGAAAATTCATTTATATGACACATGAATATTATTATTATACATGTTATTTATGTTTTTAGTGAGTTACGAAAAAATATGATGACTTCAGGACAATTAAATCTGCACTAATTGTTAATGTATATCTATTTAGGTAGAAGATAGTTCTGACAATTAATGATAATTAATTTTAATGTCATTTAGATTAAATTGGTTTGTAAGATCTAAAAAAATGCATGGAAAATATAATTTATTTTTGATTCCTCTATAAAATTGTTAAGTTTTAGTAAGATGATATATTCTCATATTAAAAATAAATGATTTTATTTTCTATCTCATGTACTAGATGCACACAATCCTTTTCTTTTGATATATATGCTTGAAAGGTTTAGCCCATCTCTCAAAAGGGGCATACATTTCACCTACATTTATCTCCAGGATCCATGGTCAAACACATTTTTGTACTATTGTTCTTCTCGATGTAATAAATATTACAAGTTTATTTTTTAGGATGTACACAATGTATGACACTTGTTCCCACCATAAAATATATTTAGGACATTTCCTAACCCTACTATTTTTACATTACATCAGATTTATTTAGATTTAATTTTTTATCACTAAAATCTGTACCTAACTATGCATGTAAGATTTAACATAGGTATCTAGAATTAGACTATTATATTATAAGGGAAATATTATTTAGAACAAATTTAGAGATGCAAAGAACTTCGATTAGGGGTTCGTAACATTTACTAAAAAAAATAGTTGCATCATTTCCAATTTTTCTTTTCCAGATTTTAATATATTATTATCATGATAATTTATTTACTTATATTTACTCTTACACATTTCATAGGAGCATCCACACATATCTAAATATGTTGTAGACTCATACATGGGTCGCTACCAAACTACCAACTAAACTAGGCGTATCACATTTTTTCATTTCTATATTTCAACAAATTATTGATTGATTGGGAACTTATCCACATGCACATATTTTTTAGGTCTACATGAGCATTATATTTTTTACATGAGTATGAGAGTTTTTGTAAGTGCTTCAAGAGCACAAAATTTTCCATAGTCTCCATTTATTTTTATTTCACTTTGATATGTATGTGCACATACACCAAAGTGGAGTGTTATTTAGACACCTAATTTTGACATGGGTGTAGTTATTAGTTATAAAATCACATTATTATATTGTTAGAATAACTTATTAATTATACCATTAATACTTGAGTTTACGTAACTAATAAGGAAATTTCCTATTTTTTTAAAATTTTCTTATTTTAGTAAATAAAGTATTTAGAAATACAACTTAATGAATGTTGCCAAAACACATATCTAAATACCTTAAAGTCTAATTAGCATACTAAAGTGGACTATTGAAACCAGTTACAACCACTTAAATTTAAGCACCCACATGTATATATGAAGCTCTTCAAAATTTATATAACAAAACCTCTCCTCACCCATTTGGAAATGGGCAATGAGAAGTATTGTGTAAGTCATTTCTAGGATTACCTTGATAACAATGTTGAATGGATTTTTAATATTTTTTAATAAAGGGAAAGATCAATGAAGAGGTGTAAATCATGTTATGTGTTTACACATGCAATGCCTAAATTTGGTAAGTTAAAAATCATATGCAAATGCCTTGATTTACATGTCATGTCAAGAGAGAGTGCCAATTGAGTTCAATTCATTCTTATAACTCATACAAAGATTTTATCTTGTTGTATATCTTTGTTGGCTAGGGTTTATTTACGTATCAAGTGCTCTCCATAATTTTTGATGACTTGTTTTATTTTTGTTTAGTATGTTTCCCATGAATACTTTAAATTTTAGATATTTAGTACAAATTTCTCCTTGTTGCATATGTGTGAAGATGTAAATTTTGGTATTTCTTGGTTATTTCTTGTTTTACCATTTATTTGTTCAAAATAAAAATATTGATTTTATTTTTTAAGAAATTTTTAGAAATAATGATATTCAATTTTATGATATGCAAAATGATAAGGATGGTAAGTATACCAAAACCATTAATGCAACAAAGAACAATCAGAGGGAAATGATAGGGTATTTTAGGGATGGGATTGAAAAATATTAGACATATACATGTGAAAATTTTAGTGACATGTCATATCTATTAATGAAATTTTTAGCTTCCACCAAACTATTTCATTTCCCCAACAAATGATTGAAACAAGTATCATCTTACTGAAAATAGATGTCAAATATCTAATGGATCCTCTCGAAATTTGGAAAATGCACCAGATGTCAATTTAGGAGAGTCTAAAACTAATAAGAGAAGATTATTTTTGATTTAACTATATAAAACCAGATTACCTTGATAACAATGTTGAATGGATTTTTAATATTTTTTAATAAAGGGAAAGATTGATGAAGAGGTGTAAATCATGTTATGTGTTTACACATGCAATGCCTAAATTTGGTAAGTTAAAAATCATATGCAAATGCCTTGCATTACATGTCATGCCAAGAGAGAGTGCCAATTGAGTTCAATTCATTCTTATAACTCATACAAAGATTTTATCTTGTCGTATATCTTTGTTGGCTTTGGTTTATTTACGTATCAAGTGCTCCATAATTTTTGATGACTTGTGTTATTTTTGTTTAGTATGTTTCCCATGAATACTTTAAATTTTAGATATTTAGTACAAATTTCTCCTTGTTGCATATGTGTGGAGATGTAAATTTTGGTATTTCTTGGTTATTTCTTGTTTTACCATTTCTTTGTTCAAAATAAAAATATTGATTTTATTTTTTAAGAAATTTTTAGAAATAATGATATTCAATTTTATGATATGCAAAATGATAAGGATGGTAAGTATACCAAAACAATTAATGCAACAAAGAACAATCAGAGGGAAATGATAGGGTATTTTGGGGATGGGATTGAAAAATCTCAGACATATACATGTGAAAATTTTAGTGACATGTCATATCTATTAATGAAATTTTTAGCTTCCACCAAACTATTTCATTTTCCCAACAAATGATTGAAGCAAATATCATCTTAGTGAAAATAGATGTCAAATATCTAATGGATCCTCTCAAATTTTAGAAAATGCACCACATGTAAATTTAGGAGAGTCTAAAACTAATAAGAGAATATTATTGTTGATTTAACTATATAAAACCAAATTAGATGAATCTAAAACCAATTAAATGAAAAATGGAAAGATTACTAATGAAAAACATGTTCTATAGAGTTTAATCAATTGATGCACGATGTCATATGAAAGTATATATGGATACATATATTTACAAGTTATTTCCATTTTCATTCTCAATCTCAACATCATGTATATATATTTTATTAATTTTTATATGATAAGCAATTGGTTGTAGACATTTGGTTTTTGTGATTTGTTTTAATTTTTGACTCTTGGCTAACATTTCTTCGAGGTGTGATTTTATACCTAATGCATTTTCATTGAGCATGTATATATATTTTTAAATGTTTATAAAGACATAGTATTTTTTTTATCAAAATATAAATATTGTTTATATATAATATGCTAAAGAACATCTTATTGCATCACCTTAAGTAATCAATCATGGTAGGTTTCAGTTGATATCATATGTTGCACTATTCTACAAGGATGGAAAATTTGGCTATAGTATGGGTGAAATAAAAATAAAAATGATTTCAAAAACTTCATAGAAAGCTAACAAATATTTATTATTAAAATATAGACTGTTGCAACTAATGACTCATTAATAAGGATTTTTTTACAAATTTATTATTTTCTAGGGTCCAAACACCAAAATAATAATTAAACACACCCATATCTCAATTTTTTAATTGGAAGACTAGTACACTTGCACTAATGATCAACCCATACATAGGATAGTTGGGATTACATTGCTAGTAATGTTGAATGGTTTTTTAATATTTATTAATATGGGGAAAGATTGATGAAGAGGTGTAAAGCATATTGTGTGCACACATGTAGTGCCTAAGTTTAGAAAGTTCATAACCTTAAATATATGCCTTGCATTGTATATTATGCCAATAAATAGTCCCATTTAAGTCAATACATTCTCATAACTTGCACAATATTTCAGTTGGTTACATAGATTTTTTTGGTGGGATTTGTTGACCCATCAATTGCTCTCCATAATTTTCAATGACTTATTTTGTTTCTATTTAGTATTTTTTATGCATACTATAAAGTTTGGAGATTCAGTACAAATCTATCCTTGTTACATATGTGTAGAGATGTAAATTTTGGGTATATCTTGATTCTTTTTTGTTTTACCATTTCTTGGTTTAATAAATACAAATATTGATTTTATTTTATAGGGCATTTTTAGAAATTTTGATAGTCTAGTTTCTGATATGAAAAAGGATGAGGATAATAAGTATACCATAACCATTAATGCAATGAAGAAAAATCATAGGGGAATGACCATGACAAGCATTATAAAAGGAAAGGGCTTATGTACCCAAAGATGGAGACTAATCATAATGAAAATATCATGGTTGATATTATGAAATTAATGGAGTTTTTTTAGCCTAGGGATGGCTCTACTAAACAAATTTGATATCACACTAGGGCATCCTAGGAAGTACAACCTGAACAACAGTTTATATATGCAACAAAAAAATAATGTATACTAAGTAGGGAATAACAAGGGCACAATTTGTTCCAAAATAATAGTAAAAAAAATTAAATTTATGAAATTAAAGAGTCTAAAGTAATAACAAAAACTATTAAATATTTTTATGAACAACATTATGAATTTTCATCATGTTGTGTATTTACAAAATATTCTCATTTAAATTAGGAAGTCTTTTTTTAATGAAAACACTAACTAAGCAATAATATATTTGTGCATGCTATCTTTTGAAAAAAAATATTATTTTTAGTTATAGTATTAATGTGTGGTGGAAGTTGCACTAAAATTTAATATTATAAACAAAAACCATAAATTTTCATAAAATAAAAAAATTTCATTGAATATCATCACAACATACTGATAATACCTTGAAATTTATATGCTATTTAGAGTTAAGACTGGAGAAGTGTTGTTTCAATTTGACTCTCTTGTATTGCTCAACTATCATATGCTCAAATGATGACTTGTTTTAGGGGGTAGTGGAGACATAATGAAACTACACCATGGATTGTATATCTTATAGTGACATTTAAAATAACTAAAATAACAACCTAAAAATAGAAAATTAAATGTATTTTTAATTTATCTTGCTCTTCTCTTATTTTATGAATAATATTATCATCAAATGTTTCAGAAGGCCCTAAACACATTCAAATCCTCATTATAAAACATACTCATTACTTTGGCATAATTTTAATATTTTTAGATAGCAATAGCATATGCATACATAAATATGATCATACAGGTCCAACTTATTTAATCCAACCAATTGAAGTATCAACGAACTCATGTAAAATGTTCTATGAGATTTGATCCTTTCCCTCAAAACCATACAATCTCTTAATGTAAATAAATAGATATTCCCTTGGTGTAATCTAATGTAGAGACAACACAAATAGACATTGGCATTCTTATGTCATTATAAAAAATCAAAATTATATGGAAAAAGTGAGAATTCCCATACCATAGTGAAGTTTGATAAAAAAATGAGCTAGCAAATACACAAATGAACTGCCTAATCCATCTCACATTCAAGAATTAAAATTCACATGGCTCTCTATAATGGTAGAGATCTAAAAGTGACTAAGAAAAATTTAAGTAAATCTACACATATCTAGTATAAAATGCACATTGCAAACATTATAGTCCTATCTACCATACACTCTATCACATCTTCTATGGTGGAATTTTTATTTTTAACTAAACTAAATAGCTTACCAACAATACCTCCTTTGATGCCCTTAGCCAACCTTCTAGGGTTGATACAAATAATTTTACATTGTGAGAAGTTCTTATGACTGCCATTTTCTATTGGGCTTGATTTTATTTTTAGAATGGCCTTAGCTAGGTGAAAAAACTATAGTAGCAATATGTATAAATACAATGAATTCAACAGTAAAAGAAAATTCTATTACATATAATAATGAGTTACATCTAGATTTCATTATCTTCACAAATGATGCAATATCATAAGGGAAAATGAGAACATTAGGAATGGAAATCATGTGCAAAGCCTTTGGGGTAACATAAAGGTCCAATGTTAAACCAAAACCTAATGGAAAAAGTGGGTAGAAGTTTTTCATAGGGAACAAGTTTACATCTTATTAGTTAAAATAAAGATACCTTTATAATCATTTTAGTTAAGGTATAGAAACCAAAACAATAAGAAACACCATCTCAAGAAAATTCATGTGCTAATTTAGAACATGAGTTGCAAGCCTTGCAAGCTAGTATTTGAGCTACCTTTAGGAATTCTTGAGATTTCTTCACCACTAAGATGCCCTAGGACATCTAATGTACAACAAAAAATGGTAATCTACAACACCACACTACTTTTTATTTTAAGAGAAGCTAGACAATCATTCATTTATAGGTTTTATGCACAAAATAATCAATGCATGAAATAACCTTAAGAACCTAGATTTACAACACATATTATATGCATGTATTTAGTGATTTTCCTCATGTTACATTTGAGAATGAAAAAAGAGTACTAATAATTCACATTGGAAAAAAGGATGCCAAAAAATTACAAAATTTCAATAGTAACTAAATTAAGTCTTTAAAGTCATCCATGTTAAATTTATGTTGCATAGACATTGATAAGATATATGAACATTTGATATTTAGACATAATACATCATATCCATTAACTAAAGGTGCATGTCATTAAAAGGGTAAGAAATTCCCCCATGATTATTTTTGTTTATGGATAAAACACAAAGAAAACCATCAAGATACTTGTGTAAATACAAAATCATGGTGTGCATCAAGTGTAGATGGCACAAGGAAAACACATGAACCGAACCCTATTTCTACAAAATAATCTCATAATTGCATGCATTATACAAAATAATTTATACCGTCACATTGCCATATTACATCTTTAATATTATATATTATATTAGTAATATAATAGAATATTAATATATAATATTATATTTATACCTCTAAGGCTTCACTGAATCCAAGAATGGGTGCACCTTTTTCATCATGAAATATGCCATTAGCTTCAACCCAACCCAGGTTTACTTTTGTATCCCCATAAAAATTCAGCTCAATGGTAATACATTAAAGAGGTGCCCAACCAACCTATAAATCACCTTTTATAATTCTGCCAACCCTTATATCAAGGATATATAATAATAATATTATAATTAATAAATATTATTATTTATAAATTCCTCATTTATTATTTAGAAGAATTTTTTATATGTCTACTCCATGATTGGTATAACTTTATTTTTATTTTTGAAGATATGAAGAGTTATTTAGGACTCACTGTCACTAACCCTCACCATCATCGCTCAACTTACCTTGAAAATTTTCATTGCTTACATGCTATGTATGGCTTAGCCCTTCCCAACCTCTTCTTCATTGTTCAAGCTCACTGTGAAACAAAATGTCACCTCCTGACATAGCTCATTACCATGCCCTATTAAGAAACACACCACTTAATTTTCCACTACCACCTCCACTAGGCTTATAAGATTATTGTTGCTTAATACTTTATGTATAAAAGGTGAGACATGGGTATCAATCATAGGTTTTAAGTGAGGTATGACTCTCAATTTACACAAATTTATTTGAAAGAAACCTTACTTTACAAAAAGTGTTCCATGATATAGCTTTATTACCTATTACTACGAGGAATATTTAGAGTTCATTGGTGTAAAGACTTTGATTATAGCCACAAAAAATAACAAATCCCAGGAGCCCATAAGGACAATTAAAGTGACTATGTGGATTGTTGTCATTTTATTTAAAAGTGTCTAAATGTGGAAATAGTTGTTAGTTATGGATAAAGATCATAGTGATGATAAAAATTATGAGAAAGATATATCTCTTTGATTCAGATATGTCCAAAGAGAGAATAAAACAACAAGTTGAAGTGTCTTATAGCTAGGGAATTGAATTCACTAACAAGGAAGGATAAATATGTTCCATCAACTAATATTCTCATAACAAAATCATATGACTCTGAAATTTACCTTTTGTTTCAACAATATAACATAAAAAAATAATTTATGGATGGAAAAATAAATTCTTCCATAAATACTGAATTTAGCTAGAATGCCATTTTTGATACATTATGTTTATTATGTATGACATGTAAAATAGAAATCCATGTAAATATAAAAAAATCTAAACCAATTAGATAAAAAATTTAAAAAATATTCTTCAATGAAACCACAAGCACTACCAATTTTGAGTAGTCCATTGGACCTTGGTAGGAATCCACACCAATTTTTGCATACACTCTATAAGCACTTTTGTGGTTTGATTTATCTCAAAGTAAACACTACCTAAATTTTTATATATTCCTTTGTGGAGGCTATAACTATCATAGTAAATAACATAAGTTTTATTGAAAGGTATGTAAGTTTCTATTTTAGTAAGAGGGGGTTTGTAAATCAAAAGAGTGTAAATCGATAGTTGTACCTAATTGGAAACCCATCACCACTAACCGTATCTCACCTTTTGTGCATGAAGCATTAAATAAAAATAATATGATATTAATTTTAATAATATTTCCAAAACGCCTTTTCCTAACGATTAATCCATTATATTTTATGTTTTTTTTGGATAGATATATAAGATGCTTATGAAGATAAGTTGTAATTGTGCATGACTTTTCTTATAAGGTTTGAGTATGGCATTTTAATATGGTTTTATCCTTAGAGTAATTTCTCCAGGTGTCAATATATTTATAACATGGATGAACATAAGCTATAACATAAACTCTAAGACCTCAATGTCTTGTCTCAATGTTAGCTGTATTGTAATAGTGGTTCAAACTACTTAAGAAGCCTTTTTTTAATGATAAATAATTAGTTTAATAATTAATTATTATTGATATTGATAGGAATTTAGGTGAAACAAATGTATCTACTATTTTTATCTGCTAACTCGGTGTTGTAACCTATGTAGACATTGCTAAGGCAACCAAACAATGCTTTTGAAGATGATTTGACCTCTAGGATCCCATGTTTATCATTTACGGATGCAACTTATAACTCTATGATAACATTTTTGTAAAAATTTAAGGATTAAGGTGATTTACTTTTGCAAAACGTGGACTTAAAATTCTTCTCATTAAGCCATCTTTTCATTGTGATATGAGGAGAGGAGCTCAAAGAACTTGATGAGTGTAATTGAGGTGGTTTCTTTGCCAGATTCCATAAATATCCACAACTCTATAACTAATTCAGGTCATAACATAAAAATGGTAACAAATAAAAAACAAAGTCCCTTGGGGTCTCTTTTAAACATGATAGCCTTGGTTTGAACTTCCTGGACCATGATAGATGCTTTTGTTTAATTGATATCATAGCCACATCCCCTATTATTATTGATGCTACTCAGAACATTCAAAAAATGTCCAAAATGGAAATCTAAATGCATATGAAACAATTTAAATCGATGAGAATTTACATTAATGTTGGATTGTCATGACATAATTATTATGTATACAGACATAATGGTGAATGATAGGACACATCAAATATGGGAATGGCATCTTTATATCTGTAGATAAATCTAATGTGCCTTCCTTCCTATAACATGCCTATGACATACTAATTATTAAATAAGAATAATAATATATAAATTTTATGTCTATAGGCATTGTATAATGGTAGTCGTGGGGTGGAGAGTAATGGAGTGACTATTTACTTTTATGTTTGAATTTAAATTTGATGTTTGTTTAATATCATATATGTTAATTTTAAATTTAAATTTGATGTCCATTTGATTGTCACATATAAGATTTTTCTATATTGCATGAAGAAGTCAATCAAAAAATTATAATATTTTGGCCATACGATGGAGTTTAAAGCTAATTTTTTTCTTGAAAAGATTTTTTTCTAGCCATATTGGTGTAACTCGATAGAGGGTTTCCTAGGTGTATGTTTAAAAGTCAGGCACCCACGTGTAGTCGAAGGCTCACCATCTTCCTAGATCTATTTAGATGGAGTAAAGACACCACCTAAACCCATAATATCCAACATGAACTATAAATGATGCTACATTTGGAAATCATATATTGAGTAACTCCCTTACTAACGTGCCTACCAGTCTCATTCTACGTAGCCACCTCTACCCCTCTATCCTTGCATAAATTCACCAGAAAGCAAGCAACCATTACCATTTTATTCTACTCACATTTCCACAACAACCTATCTAAAGATGGAAAAGGAGCCAGGAAATTATTCATGAGAGCTGGCTACACTGCACCTACCTATTGTTCCATCACATTAAGCAACATAACATGCAATGTCACGAACCTAGGTTTTAGTTATAGGAAAACACAAAGGGGAATAAAACCTAAGCATTGGGAGCCAAAGAAGGGGAGAAAAGAACCATCTTGTGCTACTAGTAGATCAATCTAGTCACATAATCCTCCTCTTAAACCTGACCAAACTACTGTCTCCAACACCTTGTGTGTAACATTTCCATCTTTGACTGTGCAAAACAAGTTGCTAACAAAAATTGAGGCCATGTCTGCATTTGTTTTATTTCTTCAAATAGCGTACATGTATTCAAAACCTAAGATTACTTTCACTATATCCAACACCTCCATGCTAGGCATCCAAAAAATCAGGTGAAGGTGATGATCAGTAACACAATCCCAAAGTGCCATTTCCCATTTATCATCATGTAGGGAGAGAATGGATTCAATCATAGCCATAAAGTCCATAGATGTGAGAAGAAGCGCCATTGTCACTTACTATAAAATTCACATATTACTGAACAAATGAGAGCTCCAATCCTTAATTACCCTCCCCAAAAATCCACATGCAAACAAATTAATTGAAACCACATCAAAATAATTTGCATGTAACATTAGAGAGCTCAAATTAATGACGGCATTAAATACACCTTTTATGGATCCATATAGATGTACGATATGATACCAAGTAAAGGCCTTAGATTTTATTGATCATGTCAAGTCAAGGGCATCTCTCTAAATGATTGTCCACTATATAATCACATAGATTTGATCAACCCCATAATTTACAAAGAAATCAACTTGTTGATTTGCTTGCCTAAAATAATGGTTGATAGGGTAAGACAAGAGCTCATCTAGACTAGGCCAATCCATACTAAGGATGTTGTTTAGCTTTCATGCTTTCATGGATCATCTATAAATGGCATCCACAATGAGCTTTTAATCACTTTCAATAATTAGGTTCTCGATCCCAAATTGACTTTTCTTGGGGCTTGCTTTGTTTAGCCATGGTTTTGGCCAGAGGGTTGGTATGGCTATGATAGGGAAATATGTTATTTTGTGCTTAGCCAACTTATAGTAGAAACAAGTGTTGCGTAAGTTGATACACGACACTTGTTGGGTGAAGTGTTGCCTGCCTATCTATAACCAAGTTTGCACAACTCTAAAATTAAAATAAGGACAAATTTTATTCTTGCGAGAACCCTTCATACGGTAAGCAACAAATGATGCTTTCCTAAGGCCTATCAACTGTTTTACATGGAAATCAAAGAGAGCAAACCATATCTCAAGGATAACAACTAAAGCACTTACTACCTGCTACAGGTTGGAAATCAAACAAGCCATGAAACCAAACAGGACAATACACTATACAAACCATACTAGAGCGGATTACATGATCAATTGTTCTTGGCTTGAATTCTGATAGGTAATCCTTCGCATGGAACAGGAAGAGGTTCAGCGACCATTTTCTCATTAGGATTTATCATAGACCATTCGTACGTAGATACTAAATGGTGAACAAATACGAGTGCCTGCAGCTTCGCGAAATCATAGCCTGGACAAAGTCTGGCTCCTCCTCCAAATGGAATGAACGTATAAGGTCGAGCTTTTTCGTCGAAATGACTGGGATCAAATTCAGCTGGCTCCGGGAAAAGTTCTCCATTGGAGTGTGTAGTACTAGTCTCCCAAAGTAACTGCAAAATCAACAATTTGTTAGACTTTGTGTTGAATTACAGTACTAAGTAATGTATATCGGAATGCTTAATGAAGAAAATTAGGTTACCTGCCATCCTTTGGGAATTGTATAACCTTTATATCGTACATCTTAAACTGTGACCCTGAATGAACCAAGTACTGGCGGTACCATGCGCAATGTTTCCTAAACAACCTTCTCTGTATAATGCATTTTTTTAATGTCCTCCCATGCTAGCGGTTCGTTTCGTTTCTTTGCTGCTACAACTTCCGTTTGCTCTGTCAAAATTTATAAAATTAGGTCAAAGCCGATAACTAAATTAAAATGAAATGAGAAGAAATTACCTTTTACAACGTTTTTGTATACATCTTGGTGTAAACACAGAAATCTAATAAGCTGGGTATTAAGTACAGCAGTGGTGTCGTGACCTCCTATCATGAGCACGATCAGGTTATCTATAATCTCCGTCTCAGTAAGGGAATTATGATTTTCATCCTTCATAGTCATCAGGCATGACATTAAATCTTGGTCAGGTGCCGCCTTTCCCTCTGCTATTTCGACCCTTCTCAAATTCAACAAGGCAGAGAGTCACTTAACTACACGAGCACGAGCATTTAAGCCCCGGTTGAAAGTAGTTCCTGGCAAATTCAATGGAAGAGACCAAGTAGCCTTCATAAGTGTAATGGATTCGGAGTTCAGAATTTGCCTCTCTTTAGGGTCCTTCAAACCGAAGAGGAGATCAGAGGCAACTTGGAAAGTAAGCTGCTTCATCAACGGATAACCAAAAACAGTCTCTCTCCCTTCCCAATGCTCCGCAAAATGTTGGTGAACAACGCCCTCCACCCTTCCCACACATTTCTGCAAAGCTTCTGGCTTCAGGAATGCCATGATAGCGTTTCTGATCCGCTTGTGCTCATCTCCAATAAGTTCAGTAATGTTCTTTGAGCCAAAAATCCTCACAAAAGTGGTGGGCTGCTTGTTAATGACCGTGCGGTGGTCATTTTGTAAGAGAAAGCGGTTGCCCGCTTGGCCAGTGAGGACGGCTGTTGGGCAGCCCATCAATGAGGTTTTGAAGACGGGGCCATATCTTGCAACCTTGTCTGCAACCCAATTGTCACCTTGGTCAGCTTTTAGTGCACTCAGGAATCCAATGGTCTCTCCTATTAAAGGCAGCCCAAGATTTCCGGGAGGAAGGTTTTTCCCCCTTCCAGGGCTGAAAATCTTGCCTACAAGCACAGACAATATTAAAGCAAGAGCAGTAGTCATGGATAATAACAAAACTAAGGGTGGGGTGGATTGTAAAAAATCCATGACACTTTTAGCTATGGCTTCCTTTGAAAAATCCATGTTACTAAAAAGCACTCACAATTCCGCCTTTCTGCGATGGAAGTAATGACCAGGACCCTGCTTTATTGGTCTGAACTAAAATCATTGGAAGTGGTCAAAAATATATTTTTTTCGTTCAGGATTATTCTTATCATTTTTTTGGCTGATGAGTTTTAAAAGATTCTTAACATTTTGTCTGGCTTGTTTTTAAAGATTCTTATCATTTACCCCTGATTTGCGCTTCCAAAATTATTCACCAATAAATTATTGCCCCTATACTTAATTTATAGAATATTACACTTCTTTATTTGAAATAATCCACTAAACCATTATAATAACTAACATAACCTGTCCACTGAATTTGAAATGATTTTTGTTGCATCACACTTCTGTCATTTGAAATGATCTTTAGTGGACCTGGGAAAAAGCCATCAACCCATCTACACCTTTGTTGATCACATGTTCAAATTGTCAAACATTTACAAATTTAACATTTTGAACGTCTCCTATTGGCATTTGTATAGACTTAAAAAATCTTGAGACCTCTCAAATATTTCGATGGAATCTAGTATCATGACTAATATTATTTTGCAAGTAATCAAAGATTGCTTGTTAACTTTTGAAAATTCAAAAAATATATGTTTCCATTGTCCGTCAGTCAAAGAGTATGAGGGTTCCATGATGTTGTGAAGAGGCCTATACTTTAAATTATGTATTAAACCTGTAATCTGAAGCCTATACTTTAAATTATGTATTAAACTTCAAATGTCTTCAGATTACATCCATGCGAATAGAATTGTTCTATATTTTTTATATATGAATTACAAATACATCCAATGTTTAATGTTTAAGATGTTGAAATCCAGATGTTGCATTGGAGATACGCTCAAAATAGAAAATTTTAAGGTATAAATTATTTATGCATAATAAAATTAATGTTTTTCACATTATGTTTTATGGATTTTCAAATAAAAAATGTCTATATTAAAATTATATAAATAAAATGTTGATTTAACTCATTGTTATTTTAAAATATTTGTATATAGATGATTTTGATAAGAAAAATATTTGTATATATTTGAAATTTGTCGACATAATTGTATGTTGATAGTTAATTTAAAGATATTTTTAATAAAATAATTATACAATATGTTTGTTAGTTTTTATCACAAAGAGTTTAAATATAATTACTTTTTTATATTTGTATTTTTTAATATTTAATATATTAAAATAGGTTTTTTATTTTATATTAAATTTGTGCAATCTGAGACGATTCAATGGAAGAGATCAAGTAGCCTTCAATGGAATTTCATTATACCTCAAAACCTCAAAACTTGTAGCACGAGGTTAGATTGAATAGTTCAACCGTTATTTGCATTGTTTCTTTCCTTAGATTATTTTTCCATTATTTGCATTATTTCTTTCATAAGATTATTTTGCAAATATTTAAGCATGTTAAAGGCGAGGTCCCATGGAGGGGTTTGTTGCTCCAAATTTACTTGCGTAGCATGTCTCATGGGATATCTAGAGTTTACTTGATTTTCATAGAGCTCTGAATTTTTTACTTGATTGATATATGCAACAGGGGAAAATAGGGGTTTGCATCTCTCCTGCACTAACCTAAATTTTTTGAAGACACTTGGCATGCTGTTGCTGGGTGAATCAATTCATGCGGGAATATTTTTGAAGGAAAATCATCTATATTTTTCTAAGCATGTGATTAAAAATTCATTGTCATTTATCTCAATGCATTTGCGTCAAACAAATGGTACCTTTAGATTTTTACTTCAGTATAAAACTATTTATTTCTCTATTTTTTATTTAGTTATTCATATTTCTAAATTTATTTAAAATTCATTTTGGTAGATGGTTAAGGTGTACATTGGTTGTGTCAGCTCCACTAGACTGTGAACCACCTAAAAGGTAAAAAATGCTTACTTTAAGGACTCATTTCTCTTATGAATCAACATTAGTTGTAATGTCAAAAGATAAAAATAATTGGCAATAGCTTTACTCAATGACCCAACCACTACAAAAGCATTAATGAATCACCCAAAATGATTCAAATCTAGTAGATTTAATTACATATTTAAATGCCAAAAATAATTGTAATGGAATGGGCAGTGCAGTTCCTAGGTGACTTTGATTTAATAGAGACCCTCACCCATATACATGGCTTCTTGATCTATAGGTATTATTTTGCATACCAATGACATGGGTAACAATGAAGTGCAGTTATGAATAGAAAGCTAGAATATTTGGTAACCCCATATCAAAATATTTATAAAGTACATAGGTCAAAAAACAATAATTTAATTTGATTTAAATTCAAGTTAATAAAATGTTAAATAAACATATTTTCAATTAAAAAACATTGAGCATAACCAACAATATTATATATAGTTTATTGGGAAACCAAACATCAATGCACAAGAAATTTAAGCCATGAGAATAATTAATGTAAATGGAAGATGTAAAGAATCATCTAATTTATCATCCCAACCAGCACCACTAAACAGATCTCTCATATGAGGTACTGACTCTCACTCATCATTAGTTATATCTTTATTTTATCATCTTTTATCTCTTATTTATGCAATGAAAATTTTAAGGCCAATCAAAAGAATTTCATTATATCTTTATTTTCATCATCCTCTAACTCTTGTCCATAATTCTACCAAAAACTCTACAGTGATCATAAAAGGAAAAAGTATCTCATATTAATCCTAAAATAAATAACTTGGTCTACTTTTTAAAAAGACTTTTTTTTACTACACAACAAGCTCAATTAATTATAACAACAATAATTAAATTATAAAAAAATCATAAATAAAGCAGATCCACTTCCATACAAATAGAATTATTCTATATTTATTTTATATGAATTAAAAATACATTCAATGTTTAAATTTTAATGCGTTGAAACCTAGATGTTGCATTGGAGATATGATAGACAGCTCTATCATATGTGTCAGGTTGATAGGCATCTTCAATCAGAGGAGCTTTATGGATCTTAGACTGAAATTCTTGGGAAAAAAAATCTTTTTGTTTTTTTTGTTGAGCTAAGTAGAGAGAATTTTTTTGGTCAGCAACTATAATTTATTGTAAAAACATTCTTTCAAAAATTATATATGTAGGAGTTTTAGCATATATTTCTTTGAGAAAAGATATTTGTTGAGATAAACTCAAAGCATTTAGAAAAGGAGCAAAAATTATGTGAATCTAAAATCTTATATCAGAATTATAATTAGATGATTCATCTTCTGATTCAGTGTCAACAAGATTCATATTTACTTGATTATTAGATTCATCACTATCTGATGCTTTTCATAAAATATCTGACTCATATTGGAGTTCATTTTCATCTTCATCTTCATCTGCATCTAAAACTAAAACATATTCATTTTCATTGATTCCATGACTATTTAGAAAATTAATCTTCTTGAATTTTTTTTTCTTATTAAGATATTTATTTGCATAATGATCACCTTGATAGATGAAGTATTTAACTGTATTCTTTTGGAACCCATGTTTCCTTTTTTGAATATCTTTCTAGGACCACATTTCTTTTTCCTAGATTTGTATCTAGGATTCCAAGGCTTTATATAAGTAAATTCTTTCTTTGATGAATATTTAAAAGAATGAGTTTTCTTTTCCTTTTTATATTGTTTATATCTATGCACATCTATATAACCAAAATTATCATCAATAGAACTACAAAAATTTGCACCAATCTATTTATGTAATTTTATAGTTTCTTTATGTGCCTTTCTTTTTGCACATAGCCTTTCATTAACTGCTTTAATATTCAGGTTTATCCTTCCAAAGGACGTAGTTGAAAGATCATCACCCATAGTAACTTTATACTTGGTATCAAAATATTCAAAAAAATATTCTATGTACTCAATCTTATATGCTAGATTAAAGATTTTACCAGTATTATAGAATATATTCTCCATATAGCACATATATTTATCTACCTGGTCATATCACACAATTAAGCTTTAAGAAACTTTTATTTGTTTGCTTCTTTATCATTATTAAGTGTGTCAACAAATTTAGAAAGTAAAGCATTGCAAAGTGCTAAAATAAGTTCTGAATGAGTATATATACTTTCATGAAACACTGGACCACTAGCGTCCCACCATTCTTTGATATTTCCTATAAACCTATTTTTAATTTGTTGAGTAACACTGAAGGGATCTTTTTTAAGACCATGAATTTGTACATTGATGCAAGCTATCATTGCATGAATCATTTCTCTCCTTCTTTATGATGGTTTCACAATTGAATTTCCAAAAGAAAGGTTGAAGATTCATTGTTCTTATTTGAGAATCTAGTGGAGGTCTAGACTATAAATATTCTCCTATATCAAAATAAATTTTAGCTTGAGTAGGTTCAATCTTAGCCATACCTACTTGGAAGATTATATCTAGAGATTTCTCAGAATCAGGTAGATTTTTTGATTTAGATTTCTTGAATGATTTTATTTATATCTTTAAAACATTCTGCCAAGAATGAATATTCTGACTGTAATCAATATGTTCTGTGACAACAATTTCTAGCTGTTGTTGAGAAAATTGTCCTTTGTTCTTTAATGTATATAGAATATAAAAAATAGAAGATAAGCTAGAAATTTAGTTTATAATTTTTCTAGCTATGCTATTAGAGGCTGAAGATAGCTATTTGATTTCTTGATGTACTTCTTCCTGCTTTGTCTCAAGGCTAGCAATTTAAGTTTTAAAATCTATTTCAATGGAAGCCATACTAGTCTTCAATTGCTCTTTGTTTTGACTAATAATTTTTTCTACAACAATAATATCATCTACCTTTGTTTCAACTGATTGTTGCTGAAGTGTAATACTGTTAGTCTCATTATCTATTCTTTGGATAAGCTGATTGTGATGAGTGGTAGTATTATCATTCAAAATATTAATAGCTCTAGTAATTTTTATTTTCTGATATAACTCAATACTCCTTAACATTTTATAAACTTGATCAAGACTTTACTATACTTTTAAAACTTTATTATTCAAGCACTTAGTTGCAAGATTATTCCAATTCATTAACTTAACTTCTGTAAACTGATCAAGACTCTTTTTAGTAGATCTGAGATAATACATATGTGCTCTATATTTTTTATTTGGTGAATACTGATTGAAATTATTAGGCTTTAGGAATCCTTTTTCTATGTATGATTCATTTCTCAAAGGAATTTTTCATATATGACCTTTCTCTTCTTCGTTTCCAATCTTTTCTCATGAAGTTCCTTCCATATTATTTTTTTGGCTACAGCAAGTAACTTCTTATTTTTATCAAGTAGTCTTGCTATGGTTAAATCTCTTTTAACCATGTGAATACTAGATTGATTTGGATGACACATGATTTTTTAACAATCAATACAGTAATATGAATCTACTTGAGGGTCATGGATTTTATTTAGATGTAGGCAGTGAGGATTTAATGGAGACAAGGATTGTTGCAATTATACATTTAACATATGATCTTTTAGATCATTTTGAAAGTCAAATTTGATAATATATTTATTTGGCAAGTTTTTTACATATATGACAAGTGATAAGGATTTTTTGGGATTCTGAACAAAGTCTGTATTTATAATCTAGTTTTTAGGAAACTTAAAATCAGACCAAGAGATTGATTTAGTTGGTATTATCTGACTATTTTTTGTGACTTGACACACCATGATTTTGCCTTACACAAGAGTATACTTTATGATAGGATGTAAGGCGTTAGTTAGGCAATACATAATTTGATATTTAACAACAAGAGGACAAGATCTAGGGATCATATCTAATCTATGAGTTTGAAGAAAAAGCTTTAAGATTTTATTTAAGTTTTTTTCTTGATGAATGGCTACCGGATAATTTGGATAAACAATTGTAAAAATTAGACCATCATGAAGACCAGTTTGAACAACATTCTACAATTAAGTACTAAAATTTGTATGCTTATTATCAAGCAGACATCCTAAGATACTAACATTTAGACCTTGCCTAAATAAAGAGAAAATACCAATAGTAACAACACCAATATGTAAAAATTTATACTTAAATTGGGATTTTAATAGTCAAATAGTTTTATCATCAACTATTTTTAAGTGGTATTTATAATCATCATTCTATTTGACTTGGATTACATTTTCAAAAAAAATTATGATGGTTTTAGCAATTAAATGGAGTGGGGAAAGTTTATCATAGATATATGTGGCTTTAAAAATTGAGAGATTTATTATTTCATGTTGTACTATCTTAAAATGATAGGTAGAGTCACCAAGCATAACAGAAATAACTATAGACAATTTTGAAACTATAGTTTTTGTATTGAAAGTCAACTTATGAAAATCAACTTTCTATATATCAGTAGGATTAGAATGATATCTAACAAGAGAAATATCAAAACCTGTGTTAAGCAGGACATCTAAGTATATGGTTTAAAATTATCCCATTTAATCTGAATTTTACATACGAGATTATTAGTATTATATACTGATATCTGATGTATATTTAAATACATATACATATATTACATAATATTCAACAATAATTATAGTTATATATTTATAGTTATACCCATATATGACTAATAATATATATATATATATATAACCCATATAATTAGGGTATATATTTCTTTATATATTTATATAAATATATTTAGTAATATAAATATGTATATATAATATTTATTGGTATATATATCCATATATATATATTAACATAACATTGTATATATATATATATATACATATATATATATATATATATATATATATATATATATACATACATATATATATATATATATATATATATATATATATACAATGTTATGTTAATATAACATTATATATATTTAAGTTAATAATATATATACCAATAAACTATATATATATATTACCCATATAATTAGGGTATATATTTCTTTATATATTTATATAAATATATTTAGTAATATATATATATATATATATATATATGTTATGTTAATATAACATTATATATATTTAAGTTACTAATATATATACCAATAAACATTACACACACACACACACACACACACACACACACACACACACACACACACACACACACACACACATATATACTGAAACTTAAGATCAGACCAAGAGATTGATTCAGTTGGTATTATATAACTATTTTTTATGGCTCAACACACCATGTTTTTGCCTTGCATAGGAGCATGCTTTATGGTAGGATGTAAGGTGTTAGTTAGACGATACATAATTTGATATTTAATAGCAAGAGGATAAGATCTAGGGATCATATCTAATCCATGAGTTTGAAGAAAATACTTTAAGACTTTATTTAAGTTTTCTTCTTGATGAATGACTACTAGATAATTTGGATAAATAATTATAAAAATTGGACCACCATGAAGACCAATTTGAATAGCATTCCGTAAGCAAGCACTAAAATTTGTATGCCTATTATCATGTAGACATCCTCAGATACTAATATTTAAACTTTGCCTAAATAAAAGAAAAATACCAATAGTAACAACTCCAGTATGTAAAAATTTATACTTAAACTGGTATATATATATAATGTTATGTTAACATTATATATATATATATATATATATATATATATATATATATATATATATATATATATATATATATATATATATATGAACATAATCCTAAGTGAAGGAATGCCTTTTTCACTTAGAAAAGAATGTTTTCAAGAAATAAAGAAATTAAAGGAACAAGGATTGATAAGAAATTATAAAAGCCCTTGGGCTTGTGAAGTATTTTATGTGAATAAAAGATCAGATCAAGAGATTGATTTAGCTGGTATTACTTGATTATTTTTAGTGGCTCGACACACCATACTTTTGCCTTACACATGAGTATCCTTTATGACAAGATGTAAGGTGTTGGTTAGGTGATACATAATTTGATATTTAATAGTAAGAGGACAAGATCCATGGATCATATCTAATCCACAAGTTTGAAGAAAAAGATTTAATACTTTATTTAAGTTTTCTTCTTGATGAATGGCTACTGGATAATTTGGATAAATAATTATAAAAATTGGACCATCATGAAGATTAGTTTGAACAACATTCTACAAGCAAGCACTACAATTTGTATGCCTATTATCAAACAGACATTCTAAGATACTAACATTCAGACCTCACCTAAATAAAGGGAAAATACTAATAGTAACATCTCCAATATGTAAAAGCTTATACTTAAACTAGGATTTTAACTGTCAGATAGTTTTATCAACTATTTACAAGTGATATTTATAATCGTCATTTTGTTTGACTTGGATAACATTTTCAAAAACTTTTATGATGGTTTTAGCAATTAAATGGAATGGAGAAAGCTTATCATAGACATATGTGGCCTTAAGATTTGAGAGCTTCTATTTAGTATTATGATTTTCTTCATTAAATTTGACAGTTACTTCATTTATAGAGAAGAATGAACCAATAGATATATTAGAGAGAGTACAAACATTAGATGTATATGTAGTATCTAGAGTTATCTGGGTTGATGTATCCATAGTCTTTGTATCATCAGTACTATATAAATCCTCAATATATATATATATATATATATATATATATATATATATATATATATATATATATATGTTTATTAGTATGCTTTGATGGATGAAACATATATATATATATATTCCTCTTATGTCAGGAATCTCAACAAGGTCTCATCATAGCCTTGTCAATAGAGTATGCTATTGAGGATGGTATAATGGGATGTACGATGAATGAAGGCTTTACATTGGTGGCAATTGAGTTCTGGTGGTAGAATGTTGTTGTGGAGGTAAGTGTAAATGTCATAGTACCAGGGTAGAGTGAGATCAGACATAGCCCAAATTTGATAATGAGCCATTGATTGATGAGCTAATAATAACAATTATTTATATATATATAATAACTATTTTGTATATATATATACAAAATAGATCCTTAATAAACATTTATATAATTATACACACACACATGTGTGTGTGTGTGTGTGTGTGTGTGTGTACATACATACATATATATGTGTGTGTCTGTGTGTATATACATACATACATACATATACACACACACATACACACACACAAATACACACACACACACACACACACACACACACACACACACACACACACACACACACACACACACACACACACACACACACAATTTATTTAATTAATCATACTGCCATAGTGCTTGGAGAGAGTATGCATAACTTAGTAGGGATTTGAACCCAGGTCCACCAAACAACCAAATATTGGTAGCACTTGACTCCTAGTGGCACTTTTGCCTCTCCTCCATTAACCAAATAAAGAGAAATGAGTATTTGTATTACAAATATAATTTTTATTGTTAGTGTTAATGATAAAGATAATGGAAAAATATTATAAATATTTATCTCTATATTTATTTATATATGGCATCCTGCGTCGGTCGATTAAATTATATAGGAGGCATATTTTATTCAAGAAGCATTTTTATTTTTGGTCCAAATGGTTTTAAATTCATCTAATTTGGCTTCATATAGTTAAAGTAGGAAAATATGACATGTCATTGAACTTTGCATGTGTATTTTCTTGGGCTTCACAGAGTCCATCATTGATATACCGTATAATTTCCCCTCACCATAACTACCCAACTCACCTTGAAATCTTTCACCACTTGTATGTTTTGTATGGCCTTATCCTTCCCCACCACTTCATCATTTTTTAAGTTCATTATAAAATAGAATGTCTCCTCCCCGCACAGTGCATTGTCACATAATATGAAGAAATACACAACATCATTTTCCACTATCACCTCCACAAAAATATCATATTGTTATTTCTTAATGTTTTGTGAACAATATGTTAGATGGGGTCAATAATCATGCGTTTTGATCGAGATACAACTATCTATTGATAATATTTCACTTTAAAAATCCCCATTTTACCAAAACAAAAACTTACATCCCTTCTGGTTTAACTTGCACCTTTGGGGAAATTGCTACTATATATTATTAGTTGTGACCTTTTTCCATTTATTACAACTTTAAAATGGAGAAAAAATATGATGTCAATGGAATTATTATCTTTTTCATTACATAAGCATTAACTTTAAAAATAAAAGAGCCCACACATGTTATTACTAGTACCTATATTTTAAATAAATTTATTTGAAAAATACCAATAGATATTAATTTAACTTCATCATCTTCTTTATGTTTTTTTTGTTGACTAGTGAGAGATAGCTTTAATCTAGTTACACTATTGCATTTGACTTGAAAAAATGTTTTTGATAAAAAATGGCCTTTAAACTCCAATTTATACTTAAGATATCATAATTTTAATAAAAACTACCTTATGATAGTCAAGTCGATGTTGGATTGAATGTCATCCATTAATTGTTATGCACTCATGGACATTTTAGCTCAATGCCCTCCTCTTCCCTCAACACCCCAACTGCCATTATAGGATTTCTATTGGTGTAATTATTATTTTTAATACTAGCATAGACATATTAAATGCATATATCTAAAATAACAAGATATATCATTCTTGTAGACACTCAATTTTTAACACTTTCATGCATAAATGATTATCAGAATGATTTCTTGTAAAAAATGCAAATTAAGTCTAGAAATCACTAAACATCCAAAATTCTTATACACATTATAAGTAAATATTTAGAATCACATCTATATCCCTAATTAGGGAAATTCAGCATATGTGATCATCACATTTCTCTAATTTATATCCCGTCAAATTGTGACCTAACAAATTGATGTTTTCAACCGCTTGTGTGAGATAATTTATCAAATTCCAAAAATTACAAAAATGCTAATCAAGATTACTCAACTAAAAAAATCCAATCAAATGGTTAAATGAAAAATCCATAATAATTAGATGAATATTTGAATTTGGAAATTTAAAACTCAACAAAATATCTAAAAAGTGACATCATCAATCGTAAAATAAAAAATATGAAATATCAACATAAATACAATAAATGGATCAGGGATGTTGATCCATGCCTAATAAGTACAATATTAATTCAAAAATTTAATGCACTTGGTCTATCAAATTTGACTAATCTTGGGTCCTTGATCCTCATCATGAAATGGATGGTCTTCATCACTTTACCAAGTGTATAAATACAAGGGCCTTTGGCCATTATAGACAAGATTTTGGAAGTAGAACTACTATGCTAAATTTTATCAAGAGTTTCATATTTATTCTCAATCCAAATAGCCAAAACCTCTATTAAACAAGGGAAAATGTTACCGACATGTGAAACTGACATTGCTAAAAACCACTAGTCTATAATTCGAGCTCATACCTCTTTGAACTAGTTATCAAGTGGAGTCTTCAAGGAAGGTAAACTAATTTATTTGCTTCTATTTGATTATTTTCTTGATAATTTTAGCTCACCCTAGTGAATAGGATTAGAATTATATGTTACTTAATTTTTTTTATAAATTTTTATCACTAACAAATGATATAAACTTCTTTGGATTTTTATTCTACATAATGGCATGCCCAGTGGGACAATCACTCCCCATAAATTTATTTAATTATTTCTTATCATTTTCTTCTATCAATTCTTATTATAACTTTTGCTTGATTTGGCTAAAAATTGGGGATTTTTTATTCTCAGGTTAGACCTACAAATTAACAAAGATGACCCTAAAAATTAGTAAAAATGACCATACAAATAAAAAAATGATCTTGTGAAGCAGTAAATTCATTCCTATGAAATGATGAATTCATCACTAAAATCAGCAAAATCATCTTTGAAAATGGTGAAATTCTTTATGTTATTTTAATTTTTTTTCTATAGGTTTGTGCATTGACAAAATCATGCCCTACATTAGAAAAATCATTCTAAACAACAATGAATTCAATCATGTGAAACATGAATTCATCATTGAAATAAACAAAATCATCTCTAAAAATGATGAAATCATCTCTATTATTTTTAAATTATTTTTCTATAGGTCTGTGCATTGGCAAAATCATGCTTGACAACAATGAAATCATTCTAGATAGTGGTGAAATTGTTCTTAAGAGTAGTGAAATTGTCCTTGAAAATGATGAAATCATCTCTATTATTTTTAGCTATTTTTTTTTAGGCCTACAAAACAACAAAATAATTCCTCAAAATAGCAAAATTATTACTGAATAACATTGAAATTACCATTTGGCAAAAACTTGAGGCCTTTAAAAACCAAACGTTTTGCCCATTTAAAACTTCTAATTATTTTTTTGCAAAACCTTAAGAAAAAATAAGTGGATTTATATTTAAAATGAGTCTATTTCACTTTCACATTTCTATTTGGGTTTTTAAAAAGAACCAACACTTCTATTTTTGGTCTAAATATACCACACTTTCAATTTGGAGCTTCTAAAACTTGTTTAATTTAATGTTATTTCTTTTCATACAAAGTTTATTTACATATTATTGCTTGAGTGTTTCATGTGGTGACTTACGTGTATGCTTTCCCTTTTCTTAGGGTGACTTAGAATTATAAAGATCACTAACTTGTTTTCTCCCAAAGAATCCATTGCATGTGCTCTCTCTTTGTTCTTAGGAACTTGGTTGACTGAGAAACAATGTTATTTTTATTTTTTTTATTTGATTGTATGGGGTGGAGTTCATTTCCTTCTTATAAGTCCTTAGGGCATGGTGACTGAGATATCATTTCACAACATTTGTACTAACCTAATTTATCTAGTGGGGTATATAAATTGAGGCTACAATCAATTGATCTTTAGCAAAAATGTCCCTCAAAGCTTGATCATTTTTGGTATCACTTCATTAAAATCCTATAGATGAAGTGGTTTTAAAGAGATAAGACCCTTATGTGAATACCAAATTAAGTCACAACTTCTATCTAATGGATTTGTGCCCTTCGGGGACCATTTACAAATCCAACAAAAATTTAGAATAGAATCCATTTTTTCGTGGAACATTCATTGATACAGGTGTGCAAAAGTAGCATCCCTTGAATATTTCCTTACATAAACATACCTTTTAGATGAGGGTGGAATTTTAACACCACCATAACTATATTTAATTATTTAATGAATCCTTAAAATTTTAAGCCTCTTAAAAGGTGATTATATTGAAGGATCATTGATTATGATGTAATCATGTGTCAGTTCTTAAGAATAGATTTATGATACTTATGTGTTGATGCTTGATCATTGTGTAAAAAACTCTTTCATATTCAAAACCACATCCAACAACACATCAAGTTTCAAACCAAATTCCAAAACATAGTCCCTACTACACATGTGATATGAGGCATTACCTTGCCCAATTTTTGAACTATCTTTACCCCATCTTAGCATTATTCTAACCAATGGTATTATTTTTGTTTACATGGTACCATTATACTATCCAATTGAAAACCACTCAAATTAGGTCCATTTAAATCCAAATCTAGTTTGGAATTGGTTATTCATAATGGGTCATTTTTGACCCCATTCCTATATTAGTTCAATCAAAGCTAAATTTGGTTCATCTTGAACCATGTACCAAACTAAATATATAACAAACTAAGTTAAAGCTACATCAGGTTCACCTTAAATCATGTATTAGGCTAAACCATGTCAAACCAAGTTCATCTTGAACCATATGCCAATCCATTCCAAGCCAAAATAGATTCATCTTAAACCCACATGCCAAGCCAATCTAATTTTGATCAGGTTCAACTTGAACCACATGTCAAACCATTTTAATACGATCGAGTTTGTCTTGAACCACATTTTAAGTCTTTTACCAAATTTGTCAAATTTTGACCAAAGTCAACTTCAAAGCCAAATAATTGGAACAATGCTAAATCAGGTCTATTTTGACCAAATCCAATTATTCTGAGTCAATCGCATGGTAATTAAAAATCACTTCTTGTCTTTTTCATTCAATCTACCATATTGTCGATTGGGAATGATGAAGTCCCTCATCCATATTTTCTTTCATTTGAATTCTACCAAGGCCAAATATGCCTTCTTTGGGTTATTTCAAAGACCAAAACCACCCTCTTTAGGTTATTTTTCAAATACAAGGACTACCTTATTTAGGGTTAATTTTAGTTATACCAAGCCAATTCTGCCCTGTTTGGGTCAATTCCATTCAATACCATTCCCCTTGCATGTATCCTTATTTGGGGGAATCCTTTCTTCTATCTTGATCCATGGCATTCAAAACCTTTTTAGATGACACCCTATTTAAATAGTATACTTTTAAAAATAAGAATGTCATTGTTTTGTGGCTCATAGAAGAGGGAGCAAAAATATTACATGACTTTCCTATGGATTGATTGCATACCTCTATTCCAAAAGAGAAAATACATGTGTTGAAAATGCAACTTGTAGACCCACCCTAACATAACCATGTTATCATTCCTCAAGTATAAAAGGATAGTCAAATCTTCATTAATTAACACATGATTACTTTAAAGACCTCTCTAGCTACTAATTTATTTAAGAATTCCTTGTCTACTTGTCCAAAAGCTGATCTAGTCTTAGAGCCACAATAAAGCTAACTTTCTATGCCATTACTCCTCCAAGGGAACTTATCTATTGAATATCTGAGTGTGTCCAAGTTTGATACATATTTGATCGATATGTCTCATGATCCCCTTCCCAAGCATAAGAAGATTCATCCTCTTCCAAAGCAAGATTAAGATTGTCAAACCATTATCGACATTTTTGTTGAATCACTCATATTTGACTGAACCCAAACCATTTTTGATCCACCTTTACTTGATAAAAAAATCTCTTTTAACACCTTACACCATCTTCAATGAGCTCATATTTGAATGGACCATTATTATTGAGCAACAACTCATTGTTCATCCATTACTAAACATTATCCATTTTAAAAAATTCCTTCATCCCAAAGCCTTCATTTCCAAGTGAAAAGTGAACAAGGTACTTGTGGATAACCTAATTCAACAAGCCCTCTTCATGGCTACTTCAACATGAGAATCAAGTTCTTTTTCAAAACTAATATCAGATTTGGGTTCCATTTTAGAACCAGTATCAGATTTCATGCCAAAAGCAGAATTAATGCTAGTCTCAACATTAGAATAAAATCCCCCTAAGTCAAACTTAGATTTAGAATTTGAATATATTAATAGGTATTATGATGTTGGCTATACACTACTACCAAATCCACTTGAATCTGCATCAACTACATAATAAACATACTAGAGTAGATTTTATGACATTGACTGCATGCTCCTTGTAGATCAGCTTGAAAACATTTGTGATCCTTCCATGATTTTTGAGGAAATTTCCTTTGACATTGACACAATTTATCTTATTAACCTCTATGAGGATTGTGTTTCCTTTTACCCTTCTATTAATATTGACACGCCTTAAACATTAACTAGCCTAGCCATTATATTTCCCACAAACATTGAGTGCGATCGATAAAATCACACATTCTTGAACTCTTTCCATGGATACATACTAGTTATAGATTTTTTGGGGAACCAAAACAAAATTCAAGTATAAGAACAATATCCTAGTAAAACCTTGTTTGAGGCGCTAAGGGACAATCAAAGTCTAAACTCATCATCTTTTAGTGAAACCATGTTTGAGGTGCTAGATGATAATCAAAATAAAAAATCATAATCCTTTAGTGAAACCTTGCTTAAGGTGATAAGGGACAATCAAAATAATCATCGTCCCTTAGTGAAACATTATTCAAGGCATTATTGGACAATCCAAATCAGAACAATCAAGAAAATTTTATTGGTGAAAATCTCTTTGAGGTGTCAATAGCTGAGCCGATTAGTTCTTCATTTCTTGATGAAGACATTCTTGAAGTTAATATCAACCCCACCACAACCAAAATCAAGTTGAATCTAAAATCAACAACAATGTGTGTGACTAAAAATCCAAATCTTCACTTGTGACCCAACCATTACACATTCCATTGTGATCTTATAACTCATTCAACTCCTACATTACATTGTTAAATTAGACCATTTATCCAATACTCACCCTTCTTTACCATCCCTAACAACACTTTCTTTTATAGCTATTATGAAGACATGTTGTCTATAGGTTTAGAGGAAGCAAAATCAATGATCGATGAATATCACAATAACATTAGTGTAGTATAAATTAATAATAGGTTCTTGATAGAATAACTATTTAGAGTGGGTATTATCTAGACAATAATACGGTCTGCATTATACATCTCATAATCCTCCATTGAGTTGAGATGCTACAAAACACAAATAAATTACAAAATAAAAAATAAAAAATAAATAAATATAAATAATTTATCTAATGATGAAAATCATGCTTATGGTGCCTTGGACAAGTACCATGATGAAAACCAAGTTTATGGCATCATGCATAAATAATTTATTGTCTGCAAGTACCTTGACACTTGGGGGCGGATCTATGTACATTATAGACCATTCCATTCAATCCCTCCTGGCCATTGAATTCTATTACCATTCCATTCCATTCAACCATATTGGCCATTTAACAATCCTATTCAACCCAACCCATCGTATTGTGACCATTAGTCTTCCCACCTTAACTTTGTTATGAAAGTAAAAGGTATAATGAGACCTATTTAGGAAGCCTTTTGACTTACCACCTGCATGACACTTTGATGAATGGACACATTTGGTTCTCATGTGACATGGTCCTTGGAGATAGATAGTCCCTTCCCTCATTGTCATCCATTAGTATCTAGCCTTATCCATTTGTCCTTTATTATCTTTCATTATAGGATGAAATACAGTGGCTTATGGTCCATTTGGACTATGTATACAACACTCAATTTTTGAGGTTAGCTTTGCCACCCTTATCCCACACTCCCACCATTTTTAAATCATTTTAACCCACACTCTCACCATTTTTAAAGCATTTTAACCCACACTCTCATCATTTTTCAAGCATTTTAATCCACACTCACTATTTTAAGAGCATTTTAAAAAACACTCTCACCTTATTGCAAGCAATTTTAACATTGTGCATCTCTTAATCCTCCATTTAGTTGAGATTCTAATACCTAAAAACATTCAAAATAGTCAAATATTAAAAATTAAAAAAGGCTTAAAATCTCCATGAAAGATATAATGCCAAAAAATTAAAAAACATTTATCTTGTCCTAAATCCAGTTAGAATCCTTAAGCCAATCATTTCAGCCACCTTGGGATGTGTCCTTCCATTGAATGTATCTTTTCTTGAGTGCAACATTCTATTTTAATTATGATTGAACCTATCAAGTGGATTTTGACTTGGTTAAACAACAATATGCTTTATGTTACTTTTATTTTTGGTTTGTGTTTGCTTGTTTATTTTTTCTTGTTATTGCTTTGAGTCATTCCATTGAGCCAACAAGGTCATCATCATGGTGTCCCTTGTCATGCACTTTTACTTCAGTCCATACACATTCATATGCTAGCATTGTCATCATGGTTTTTATCAGTGGTACATTATTGTCAATTATCTATTTAGGGGTCAGTCCTTATGCACATCGTGACTAGGTCATCGTGGTGTTCTATATCATGGTGCATACCATTTTGTGTTATATCAAAAATCAAGTAATGGAGGTCTAATAAGAAATTCCACCATCATATTTTAATTGATTAATTCCAAACAAATAAACATTTTGGTTGTATCAATTCTAATCAGGGTGGGCATCTTCAAATTGCCAAGTACAATAGAATCATACATATTGATCAATTCTTATCACCATGTCCATCATTATATCATTATTATTTAACCATAATTATCTTATTCAATCATTATTCTTCATCATTTATATCATTAACTTTGAGTATTTTCATGTGCATAATTTTTTGTGGCTTCTTCATTCTTTGAAAAGTCATTATACCATCAACACTTGTGTATGCACATACTTGTCTTTAATCTGTGTAATAGGATTCATCTTTGAGCTATGATTTCCACTCAATAAATTCACTAATAAATATATAAAAATTAAAATCCTCCCTACTTGGAAAAACCATTTATACCAATCAATGATCACATCTAACCTGTTAAGGGAAATCATTAATCCACCATTCTCCCCTCTTTAGGGCAATTCAATTATTCAGTCTTTCTTCTAATTCCAAGCTTGCAGTTTTCATCCTCTTGTGGGAAAATTAAAGTGTGCAACTTGTTTTGAGACAATTCATTCCCTAATCCCACAATGTTCACCCTATTTGGTGTATGTTATAGTGTGATGCTTATCTTAAGATGCATCCTTCTCACTTTCCCCACCTTAAGGTCAATTCCATTATTTTCAGACATTAGAAATCAAAGCATGCAAGCGTTAGCTCATATATATTAATCTTATCCATGGGTCAATTTCACTCTTCTTCTTTACTATTTTCTTATTTGTGAGGACTTGTCCATCAAAACTTATTTTTTCACCACTCCACCGAGGGGGCATTGTGGGCTCCCCAAATGTCATTTGGGACATCATTATTCAATTATTATTGTGATCATTTTGGAAAATTTTTCATTCTTTAATTTTTTTTTACTTTTTATAATGTATCATAATTCCTTCAAATAAAGGGCAAAAGGTAGACACTCTATTTTTACCACTTTCATGCCTAATTGGTTATGAGAATGATTTTTTGTAAATAATGCAAATTAAGTCTAGAAATCACTGAACATCCTAAATTATTTTGCATATTGGAAGTAAATATTTTGAATCATGTCAATGTATCCCTAATTGGGAAAATGCATCTAACATGATCATCACCTTCTTCTAATTCATCTCTAGTCAAATTGTGACCTAGTAAATTGATATTTTTGACCACTTGTGTGAGACAACTTATCAAATTCCAAAAATTCTAAAAAGGCTAATCATTATTGATTAACTAAATAAATAAAACCAAATGTTTAAGTGAAAAATCCATAAAAATTAGATGAATATATAAATTTGGAAATTTAAAAGTCAACAAAATATTTAAAACATGACATCATCATGATATCATTGGTCACACAGTCAAAAATCTGAAATATCAACATAAATATAACAAATATCATGAATGTTGAGCCATGCCTCATAAGTAAAATATTAATTCCAAAATTAAATGCACATGGTCTACCAAATTTGACTAATCTCGAGCCTTTGATCCTCATATTGAGATGGACGGTCCTCATCATTTTATCAAGTCTATAAATACAAGGGCCTTTGGCCATTATAGACAAGATTTTGGAAGTAGACTTACTATGTAGAATTTTATCAGGAGCTTCATATTTATTCTCAAGAAAAATATCCAAAACCTCAATTAGACAAGGGGAAATGCCACCCACATATGGAGCCAATATTGTTAAACACCACTAGTCTACAAACTGAGCTCATACCTTTTCAAACAATTAGAAAGTGAAGTTTTCAAAGAAGGTAAAATGTTTTATTTATCTTATATTTGATTTTTTGCTTGAATTGGAAACTATAATTATTGTCTTAGCTCTAAGTTTGTAGGTATAAAAAACAAACAATTAGTTCTTGAGTATCCTAAATCTAATTATATTGACTCGAGTGACCTTGCATCTAATTCTTCCAATCCACCTCAATAAATATCCTTCCATTTTACCATTTAAGATTAGGGTATTGGTACATATATCATAAATGATGCATTCTACATCACCAAGCTGCCAAAATATCCCAAATCCCATGGTAGACCTAAGACTACAAAAACTTTTAGTAGGCCTAACATGGTATGGTAAAAAAGAACTGATTCTCATTAGAAAAAGTTGCTTGTGTGTGTCAAAGATACCTCACCAAATAAAGATCGACTCATAAGTTCTAACAGTTCTTGGTTTTATGGTGATGGTTTTGCTACATGCTTTGAAAGCTTAAAAAATCCCCATTTCCTAATATAATCATGGACAATCAAAACTATAAAGGCTAAGGTTTGGGGGTAAAATAAAAAGGTATTCTTGAACCTATTCCCACAATAAAACATATAGGAAATTGAATTTTTAGATCACACTGCCAGGAGGTGACCTGCTAGATTTTAAGAGTGATACCACTTTAATGACTAATGATAAAATTCCTAGTAGCGACACAGAGTCCCATTATATCATATATGATGAGTTTATCAATACCAAATTATTTGATACCAATTCCATTATCACTATTTCAATCCATGTCCCTCTTTCTCTCCAATATCCTAAACTAATTGATTGGGACCAAAAAAGTTCTATTATACCCTTAGATGAGTTTTAGAATGAGGAATAAATTTCCAAGTTCATGGGTCTTAAAGATGGGTTGTCATTTAGTGATCATAAACATGGATTTGAATTCACATTAGATCTTGTTGCCTACTTTGGAGAATAGGGGGACTTCCTTGGTCACAAAGAATATAAAACATCAAGATCTTCTAGTGAAAACCTCTTTGAGGTACCCTTGGATCATGGAAAAATTAAAGGAAAAAACAAGTCCATGGGTGTAAACCTATTTCAAGTGATCTTGGATTGAGAAGTTTTCTTACCTCCTTAGGAATATCGATGTTATAGTCTAAGTCTTATAGCTGGGTTTGACATCAGCCCAAAGGAGCAAAGATAGTTTGAGTAACTAGCTCAAGACTTTTTAGAGACATTTGTTAATTAGCCACTGTTAGACATGGATTATTTTTATTCTTCTTACATGGGTGAGAATTGTGGCTCAAAAATAGTTGAAGAAGATCAATTTTCTTTATTACCAACTATTCTTGAATATGGTTCCACACTTCTTGTGAAGGATACCACTGAAGTAAACATTGGTACTTATGATCCAAGAGTGATTACATTAGGTACATCCCTCACTACAAAGGAATGTGAGTTTATTATAGTTATTTTGAAATATTTTATCAATGTCTTTGCATGGACATATGAAGATATGCTAGAATTAGATCCTCTCTAGTGGTATACCATCTTATTGTTCACCCAAATTCTAAGCTAGCTAAACAAAAGTTACAAAAAATTCATCTATGCATTTCTATCTTGGTTAGGAAAGATTTATAAAAAATCATTGGGAGCATGTTTTATTAGGCCACTTGATTACTTAGAGTGGATCTTAAATGTTGTTCTAGTAAGCAAGAAGTCACAAGGGAATCACTTATGTAATGATTTTAGGGATATCAACAAAGAATGCACTAAGAATGATTTTACCTTATTGAACATCAACATGATAGTCGATTCAATTACATGATATGAGATGTTCTCCCTCATGGATGGATTCTTAAGATATAACCAGATAAAAATTACACCTAAAGACCAACCCAAAATAACACTCACCACTCTATGGAGAACATTTTTTTATGAAGTCTTGACATTTGGCTTGAATAATGTCGGTGAAACTTACCAACGTGCTATGATTATCATATTCCATGACATGATATATTGTATTATTGAAGATTATGTGGATGACATTCTAGTAAAGTCAAAGATGCATGTTGGACATCCTCAATTTCTATGAATAATCTTTGAGAGATTTTGTGACTATAAGGTACACCTCAATCCTAAGAAGTCCATCTTTGGCATCACTTCTAAAAAATTACTAGGATTCATTGTATCTTGTAGGGGCATTGAAGTCAATCCTAAAAAGGTCACAACCATCATAGATATGCATCCTCCTTTTACCTTGATGTACTTAGTTTTCAAGGTAAGATCAATCCATTCATGGGTTTATCTCATAATTGGTAGATTGGTGTCATCCTTTTACTCACCTTTTGAAGAAAGGTGTCACTTTCCAGTGGAAAATAGATTGCTAAAAAGATTTTTCATAATTAAAAACTTATTTGGCCAATCCTCTAGTGTTGATCCCACCTATGCTAGGGAAGTCATTACTTATTTACATTCAGCTATTGAGCATACACTAGGGGCATTTTTGTCTTAGTATGATGATCAAGGCAAGGAGCATGCAGTAAATTATTTGAGTAAAACACTTATGACCTTTGAACACAACTATACATCACTAGATAAACCTTGCTTAGTAATGGTTTTCACATCCCAAAAACTACAACACTATATGCTAAACAACAAAACATTATAATTTCCAAGATTGATCCCCATAAGTATTTTCTATCAAAATCTACTTTGAATGGTCACATGTACAAGTGGTTAATATTGATAAGTGAGTTTTATATCGAGTATCAAATACAAAAAATTGTTAAGGGGTAGTTCCTTGTAGACCAACTTGCTAGAAATCCTCAATTAAACACCAAGCCACTCACTTTTGGGTTCTCAATCAAATCAATTCTAGCTTTGGAGGAAGTGATTATTGGCTCCAAGTAGTGAAAGCTTTATTTTTATTATTATTTCACCTCTTATGGATATGGATCCAGTATTATACTTATTTTTCTACAAGGAAATCTCATTCCAAGGCCTTTCACATTAGTTTTCATTACACCAACAATATGGTAGAATATGAGGCACTCATTGTAGGAATCCATCTCATTGTGCAATAAAACATTAAAAAATTGATGGTATATGAGGATTACCAATTAAACATCAACCAGGTTTTAGACTAATATCAAACTAGAGATGAGAAACTAATGCCCTATAAAGGCATGGTGGATAACCTCAAATAACATTTTAAATCTTTTCAGTTTGATCAGATACCACAAACAAATAATAGATAAGTAGATTCAATGGCAACAATTGCCTCCATGATAATAGTGGCAAAAAATGTCAAAGAATACCAATTTGTTATCGATCACCTTCTTCAACTAGCTCATGTATAGTCAGATTCTAAGATGCTATGTGATATTTCTCATCCCAATCCTTCTTTCAGGTACCAATACATATATGCTTATCTATAAGACCAAAGTCTCCCTACTAACCTATCACAAAGTCAAGACCAAACATCCATTCACAATGCCTTTCATTACACCTTACTTGGTAGCACACTCTATCATAGAGGCTATGATGAAATGTTGCTTCACTATTTAACTTTAGTAAAATCTAAGTTAGTGATTAAATATGTACATGAATGAATTTGTGGGCCCCACACTAGTAGTATGTTCTTGGCTAAGAAACTCATTTGAACATGGTACTATTGGTCAACATTGGATTCTGACACTTGCAAGTATGTTAAGAAATGCCTTGCCTATCAAAATATGGTGATTTGATTCATGCTCATTCACAAGTGCTTCGATCAATCATGAATCCTTGGTTGTTTTTAATGTGGGGACTCAATATCATAGGAAAGATAAACCCAACTTCTTATGATAGCCACAACCATGTCCTAACTGCTACCAAATATTTTACTAAGTGGGTTGAGGCCATTCCTCTCACTTACGTAATTGGAAAGTAGATTTACAAATTAATCTATTACCACTTCATTTACCTCTATATAATTCCCTCTATAATTATGTTTGATAATCGTGGACCATTAAAAAAAGGACGTAAAATCCCTTTGTACCCATTTTCATTTTTAACACAAAAGATCCACACCTTGTTTTCCTCAAGGTAATTGCCAAGTCAAGGCATCTAATAAAACCTTTGTTAATATTCTTAAGAAGATTGCTAATGACTCTAGCCATGATTGACACTTGAAATTATTTCCAACTTTATGGGCTTATCATACCAATACTCACCCACCTACAGGTGTCATCCCATATTCCCTATTCTTTGGCTCTAAGGCTATCATTAATATTGAGAATGAGTTGCCTTCCCTATGAACATCATTGCAGAATATAATTGATGAGGAAGACTATATAATCACTAAAATACAAGATTTATAACTCTTAGATGATAAATGAATATCTACATTAAACCATTTAAAAACCTATCAGAATCAGCTACATCATAGTTATAACCACCATATTCTTCCCAGAGAATTTAAAGTTGGTGATTTGGAATTAAAGGAAAAACATAAATTTAGAATGTAAAAAGAAGGGAAATTTTGAGGCCAATTGGCTAGTTTCGTATGTTATTAAAAAAAATTATGATTTTGGAGAATATCAATTAGCTATACCAGATGGGCAAGAGTTAGAGGAACCTATGAGCATCTTGCACCTCAACCATTTCTACGCTTAACTTGACTGAACATTGTTTATGAAAACCCTTGCTTGAAGGCATCTATTTCACATCCACTCATTATTTTCCCATCCTTTTGTCTTTTAGACCATGGCTGATTATTGTCCTTATTCCTATTTCCTATTATCATCATGATATTGATTACAATCAATAGGTGCAACACGTAGATTTTGAGAGCATTTTCAAAAGCATTTCAGATTGATCAACCTTAACAACCTCTTTGTAGACAAGTGTATCAGGGTATTTAAAATATGGTTTTTCCTACTTGGTAGTGTCCTAAATGGATTATCTTTGCTTCTTCTAATTATTCCCTCTAATTATTTCCTCCATTCACATGCCTTTCCATTCCCAATTGTTGTCATGTGGTATTCCCTTTGCCTTAGGTTTTTACTATTGGTTTGTGGCAATACCATTGCAACCAATTCAATTTTTATTTGAGCCCTTGAATAATGTTATTTTCCCTTTATTATATGGTTTTTTATAATTTTTTGAATATTCCCTTGCTTTTCTTATTTTAAAAAACTCAAAAACATTGAAAAACCTAAAAATCTTAAAAATCACAAATTCAAAAAAAGTCTTGAAATATCTAAAAGAGATATAAAGCCACAAAATATTTAAACTTTATGTCCTCCCATTCACCAATGGTTCTTGCTCCTATTCTGGGTGGTAACCTCTTATCTAATCCTAGTCATTTACATTCATCATTGCCATTTCTTTATTATCCTCCCATTTTTGGGAGAATTACATTGGTCTGAGGTCCACACAGACTATGTAGGTAGTGCTTGGATGTATGGGGCATCTATGGTAAGCTCAAACACTTTAATTTCCATTTTATTTTCCCCTATCTTCCTTTTACACTCTCTCCATATTTTGAGCAACATTTTCTTATGCTCTCACTATTTTGTAAGTAACCTTTTCCTATGCTCTCACCATTTTATGATCTCATTCCTATTTTAATCTTTAATCAAATCATTGTTGTCTACTTGTCATCACTTTTCATCTATCCTAATTTTTGGGAGAATTACATTTGCCCTGAAGTCCATATAGACTATGTAGGCAACATCCATTTTCATAGGGCATCTAGAATTAACTCAGCCACCTCTTCCTTATTCTTTTATTTGCACTTTTATTCACATTATCATGTATTATTATCTATTATCCCATGCACTTAGGGGCCAAATATCCAAGGGTAAAACCTCATGTCCACACAAACACAAAATCATAAGAAAAATAAACATGTAATTAGTTAACTGTCTGATGTATGTTGTTTCTTTTTCCTTTTGGTTTAAGTTTACTTATTTGTTTGTTTGTTTGCCTGTTTGTTTGATTTTTCTTGTTATTGCCTCGACTCAGTCCATTATGCCAACAAAGTCATCCTCATGTTGTCCCTTGTCATGTACTTGTGCTTGAGTCTATCTAAATTCATATGTTAGTATTGTTATCATGGTTTTTATCATTGGTGCATTATTGTCAATTGCTTATTGGATAAAGGGTTAGACCCTATACACATCATAGTCAGGTCATATCATGGTGTTTTATATTGTGGTGCATACCATTTTATGCTATATCAAAAATCAAGTAACAAAGGTTTAATAAGAAATGTCTCAACAACATTCTCTTGGTCACCATCATATTACCTTGATCAAACCAAAACAAATTAACATTTTGATTGTATCAATGTTAATCAGGCCATACATCTCTAAACCAATAGGTACAATAGAATAGTACACATTGAGAAATTATTATCACCATATCCAACTGGTTGGTCCAAGTGGTTTTCCCTAGTAGGTAGGATTTTCATTTTGATAAATTGATTGAGTGGAAAGCATATCTCAAGGATGAAACTTGTTACACAGATTAAAGATGAGTGGATGCAAATGCAAGTGCAAATGGTATAGTACCTATTCAAAGAATGAAGAAGCCACAAAAAACCATGCACATGAGAATTCTCAAAGTTAATGAAATAAATGATGAAGAATAATGATTGAATCAACTCTTACATGTTAAATGGAGATGCACAAAGAGAGAGTCATGTTTTAAGAGAAGAACCAAAGATGAGTAAAATAATAGCTTGTATTTAGAATTGATGAAATAGCTTATAAGAGAGGAACATAAATAGGAAGAAGAGAGACATAAAACCAACTACATTTGATAGTGTGAAAATATATCAATTTCTAAATGAATAATGATTATGATATGTTAAATGTCAGCATTGGATGTTGAATGAATAATGCATGCACACCAACTAAGTTGACTACAATTTAGACATATGCATGTGCATCTAATATATATCATAATGACCTCATTATTACACTCAAAAAATATAAATACATGTGCAAAAAAAATTATAAAATGGAATAAAAAACTGACACTAATACCCCCATAAGCATAGCTTAGGTGGGTGGAAGAAATGGATCATGACAATAAGGCTTGATTAGGATCCCAATTACATATAAAATCCCATATAATAATAGAAATAATCTCCCCATAGAAGGAGAGAGAGAAGAATAGAGAACTAGAAATCTCCCCTAAAGATAAAATTGAAGTTGCGCAAACCTCAAGAAGAATTTTCAAATGAAGATAATTGATCTCAGTGAAGGGTTTGGTGAATATATCAACTATCTACTCTATAGTATATAAAAATTTGAGATCAATTACTTGTCCATTAATGAGCTCCTAAATGAAGTACACATGAATCTTGATGTGTTTGGTCCATTGATGTTAGATTAGATTCCTATATATTTGGATGTTTCTCTAATTATCACAAGAGATAACTATGGGTCACTTGAATTGGATACCAAACTCAGTACCAATAATTTGAATCTAAATAACTTAATAACAACATTAATAGCTCCTCTTCACTCAACCTTAGTAAATGATAAAGAAATAACATTCTTCTTCTTGCTAGACCAACTAATTAGACTTGAAACAAGTGAGAAATTGTATCATGAAGTGGACTTATGATGTTGAATATCACTGGCCCAATTTGACTGTGTACCCAACCAAGTCAACACCAATCCTTGCTTCATAGTGAATCTCAAAACTATGAGTACCCTAAATTTAGTTAAGAATCTACTTGGTCACCTTCTAGTGCAACTTATGTGGTCTCTGTATAAACCTAGAGACCATGCCTAATGCATATGAAATGTTAAGTCTAGTTTGAGTAAGATAAATGAGACTCCCAACAAGTTAGCAACACAAGGTAGCATCAACCAATGAAAAAGAACATTAGCATCAAGTTTGACCCTAGAGAGAAAGAGAGTTAGAGTAAAATTATAGTTATCCATTTGAAACTATGTGAGAAAATTGACATCATACTTAGATTGTGCAATAGTGATCTTTGAGTCAAACTATGAAATCTCAATCCCAAGGAATTAGTGTAAAAAACCCAAGTTAGTCATGGAGAATGTGCCATGCAAAGCAGTTTTCATTACTACAATGGATAATGAAGAACTCCCTATGATTAATAAGCCATCAACATACACAATTAGAATTAGAAGTGATTCATCCTATTGTAAAATGTAAACATTTGAATCAAAATGGCATTTAGTGAACCCAATTATGAGAAGGAATGAATCCATCTTGGCATACTAATCTTGAGGGGCCTATTTGAGGCCATAGATAGATTTTTGAAGTCTTCATACGAAGAAATAATCTTGCACAAATACTTATGGTTGTTTTATATATATTTCCTCCTTAATGTCATCATGAAGAAATTCAATATTCATATCCATATGATGAACCTCTGAACATTGAGTTGTGGTAAAGGCAAGTGTGAGTTCGATAAAGTTCATCTTTATAACTAGTGCAAAGTTTTCAATGTAGTCAATGTTAGGAACATGTGAAAAACCTATCACTAATTTCCATTTTTTGAACTTATCCATTGACCCATCTACTGAAAATTTTGTTTGATAGATCCATCTACATTAAAGAAGCTTATTTCCATTAGGAAGGGGTACCAAATCCCAAGTGTGGTTCCTAATCAAGGAACAATGCTTCTCATGCATAGTTGTATCTTGTATACATAATATTTTTAAACTTTATGATTTAGTGATGATTTCTCTATTATAGGAACTATTGAGTTTTGATCTCTTTGAGTGCACACCTCAAATAGTGTACTGATAAAGGAGTGGATAGACCATTGGTGTTTCATAATATTTTTGGTCAACTCTATCATAACCTAAACCCATTACAAATCTTGATTATCTAACTCCCCAAGCAAATATTATTGGCTTATACATTCCCCTAAGAAATTATCTTTTCAAATATCCCCTAACTAAGAAAACACCCTCTTTTCCTACTAAGTCAGTTGGATCAACCCTATTATAAAAGCTTAAGCACATGTTACAAACTAGGTTGGCCTGAGCAACCTAGTTTGAAGACTAACAATAACTTCTTCTAACAAACTAGATCATGTTGGGTGACCTCATCAACTAAATTTATGAAAGGGTTAAGGCTTATCCATTTATATAAATAAAAGGCTCATTTCAATCCAATTGAGAGTAACATTCATTTTCACATCATTACAATTCATAATTTTACCAAATTTGCATTTGAAGAAGTCATTGTTTAGGGTTTGCCTTGGAAAGAAGATTACTTGTCTTGTGGGAAGTCTTTGATGCAAAGTAGAAGTCATTTATCCTAACATTTATTTTTATAGCATGATCCTTACAAATCCATAACAACCTCATGCAAAGCACCATTAGCCAAGGGTGAGATTGATATTCAACAAGTTCACCCAAGGTAAGTATTCCTAACTCTTGCTATTTCATTTGATAGATATATATTTTATAAGTAATAAGTGTCGAATATATAACTCCTTGATTTTATTACCTCTATGTTCAAACTTAGTATTGATATAAGGTTTTCTTTACTTTTCATCTTCCACTTTAGGTGATCTAGGCCCCCATTTGCCTACCATGATCTCTTAATTATTTATTTATGTTTATCCATCCCCATTTATTCCACAAGATTTGATGAACACTAGATTAGTTTTAGTTTATGTACTTAGGCCTAACTAGGGTTATTACATAGTATCATTTTACTAGAGGCTTTAGAACCCTCTCATTTGGTGTTGTGTAATAAGAGATCCCTTAGTTAGGTTTAACAGATCCAATTTGGTCATGCTTCTAATATAAATAATATTGTAATAGATGTTAGTTGATTACCTTATATGATATTGTATTTACTAAGTAAGATAAGCTATACATTTATATTAATTTGTTGCATACATTCTGGTGAATTTGATGTGAATCTAATCCTTGTGTTTTTTATTTTTCATTTAAAATCAACCAGATCACACTGGTTGATCTAATGTTTTTCTCAATTTACAGACTCAAGATCTGTAGTCAACTAGGTTGTACTAGTCAACCCAATTTTGTCTTTTGTTTATGTAGACACTCAATTCTCACCATTTTTGTGTCAAAATTACAATTAGAATGATTTTTAACAATAACACATGAATCATCAAAACACCCAAATTATTTATCACATCTTGTGTGCATCTTTTGAAACATATTGGTGCATTGATGATTGGGGCAATGCATCATAATTGGATCCACTTAATTCATCCCATATTAAATTATGATTGTGAAAGAGGCGTTATAAGATCAATTATGTCAAATGGTTCATTTACTTTCAAAAGTCACACCATTTTGCATTAAGTTAATTAACCTATCCTAATTAACCTAATATTCGTCTAATTAGAAATTCCATAGCTTTTTGAATTACCTATTTTCCTTATTTTATTAATTAAATTATTCTTCCAATTATGGTAAAAGGTCAAATAATGACATCTTTATAACATCATCGATAAATATTAAGAATCATGACATCATCGGTAAATATCAAGAATCATGATGTCATCAATAAATATATGAATCATGAAATCATCCATGACATTATCATTTTTAAATTTGTCAATCATTTACAAAATATCAACAAATATCATGAATATAAAATATTAAATGCATTTGCCTACCAAATTTGGCTGATTTTGAGCCACACATATTGATTCAAGATCAGTGACCATAATCAATCTGACAATTATATAAGTCTTGAACATATAATTAAGTGTTTCTATTTTTATTAGCCTTTAAAGCATCAATACTTCAAACCATTTGTTCCATTTTCTTCTATTTGATCAATCAATCCAAAGTGTAAGGGGAGATGTTGCTTGTGTGACCACATCAAGACATTGACAAAGAATCAAAGATCTACATCCGAGCATAATCATGTACGTGAACCAACTAGTAAATGACATCCATGAGTAAGGTAATCACTTTTGATTATTTTCTATCTGTTTATCTTTGCTAGACATTGCCCAATTTGAGAACCACACTTAAGAAGTTAAATTTGCTATTGTTTTATGCTTGTTTTGCATACTAATGAGAATTAACCTCTTTTAGATCTGTGTGTTTATATTTGGAATGCCTGGTGGGACTAATGTACCCCACAACATTCCTAGAAACACTCTTGGACCTTTTAAATTTTAAAGAAGCTTATTTTTGACCTTTTCCCTTCATTTCTTCTAACTTTAATGTGTTATTTTTCACTGTGTAATAGTGAATTTAGACTATGAAATGTTGAATTTTCATAGGTGAACCATGAAATCATCACTAATAGTAGAAAATTCATCACATAAGGAAATGATTTTTTTTCTCTCCTTTTTTATTTTTTTCTATAGGTCTACATAAAAATGAAATCATCATCCATAGTAGAAAATACATCATAAAAAACGGGGAAATCATTTTATTTGTTTGTGTTTTTCTTATAGGTCTACTTAATGGTGAAATCATCATAAAAATAATGAAATCATGTTTTATAGTAGCAAAATTATTTTATCTATGTTTTTCCTACAAGTATCAAAACAACAAATTTGTCTAATGAAATAATGAATTTATCTGACAAAATAATGAATTCATCTAATAGGACATCAAGTTCATTTGATGGAATAGTGAATTCATTTGAAATAACAATGAATTAATTTTTCATAGTAGTGAATTCCTTCTACAGATCAACGAATTCATTCTGCAAAAAAACTACCCAACTTCCAAAGGCTCATTTAGGGTCATCTGGGCTCATATTTTGATTTTTTTTTAAAACCACGTGTTTTCTCATGAATTTTTATATTATGCAGTTGGTTTCAATTAATTTTGTATATATTTTTTATAACATAAACATTACAAGAGTTCTTATCTATTTTCTTGCAAGATGCTCATTGAAGACTACACTAAAAACCCCTAACTTGTTGCTTATAAGTTTCACTAACTAAAGATTGGTTATTATTTTTTATTCACATTTGGATTTAATGCTTAAGCAATGAACCAACACTTAGATTTACTACTTCTAAAACCCTTACTTTTGTGTCATTTTCTTAAGTATTATTGCATGATTTCTTGTTTATGTAAACTATTATTTCTATCCTCTCTCTTTACCCCCTTAGGGAGCTTGGGTGACTAAAAAACATGTAGCTTAATTACTTCTTATTTACCTATAAGTTTTTTCTGAGTATGCTCCTCTCTTACTCTTTTGTGAGGTCCTAATAATTAGAAATAAGCATTTCTTTCTTTTAGGATATGTGAGGTGGAATTCATCCCCTTCTCACAAGTCTTTAGGGTACGGTGACTAGGATGTCATTAATCATTTGTACAAACTTTATTATTAGATGGGGTATATAAATTGAGGCTAAAATAAGTTGATATTTGTTTGAAATATCCCTCAAAGCTTGAATTTTCCAATAGCACTTCATTTAAATCCTATAGATGAAGTGGTTGCAAAAGGACTAGACCCTTTGACAAATGACCTATTAAGTTTTTATGTCCTTTTAATGGATTTTTTCCCTATAGGGACCATTTAAAAATACAAACAAAAAATTTAGTATAAAATCCTCTTTTATCATGGAATTCTCATTGAAATAGGGGTGCAAAGGTATCAACCCCTGAAGATTGCCTTTACGTACATACCTTTGAGATGGGTGGATTAAAACACCACCATAATTACATTTGATTACTTAATGAATCATTAAAATTTTAATCCTCTCAAAGGTGAGTATATCAAAGGATCAATGATTATGATGTAATCAAGTGTTAGTTCTTAAAGTAGATTTGTGATACTTATGTGTTGATGCTTAATTGTTTTGTCAAAACCTTGCTTATGTTCAAAACCAAACCCAACAAACAAGTTAATTCCAAAACCAAAATACAAAACATTTTCCCTACCATACCTATGAGGTGAGGTGTTACCTTGCATAATTTTTGGGCTATCTGTACCCATCATATCGTTATCTTGACCAATTATACCTTTACATTATTCATGTAATATAATTATATTGTCTAACTGAAAACCATTCAAATCAGGTCCATTTTGATCCAAATCTAGTTTGTAATCAATTGTTCACATTGGGTCACTTTTGACCCTATTCCTATACCAAGCCATTCCAAGCCAAATTTAGTTCATCTTTAACCATGTAGGAAGCCCATTTTAAAACAAAATTGGTTCATCTTAAATCACGTACCAAAATAATTCTATGCCATATTAGGTTCATTTTGAACCATGTACCAATCCAATCAAATCCAAATATGTTTCATCTTGAACCACATGACAAACCATTCCAATTTTGATCAGGTTCATCTTGAACCACATTCCAATCCAATTAGGTTCATCTTGAACCACATTCGAACTCTACTTCTAAATTGGTCAAACTTTGACTAGAGTCAACCTTAAAACCAAACAATTAGAACAATGCCAAATCAAGTATATTTTGATCAAATCCAATTATTTTGATTCTATCACATGATAACTCAAATCATTTCTTGTATTTATATTCAATCTCTTGTACCTGTCAGTTGGGAATGATGAATTCATGTCATCCATCCTTTCTTTCATTTGAATCATATCAGACCAACTTCACCCTCTTTGGGATAATTTTAGAAACCAAATCTACCCTATTTGGGATAATTTCAAAAACCAAATATGCCCTCTTTGAGCTAATTTCAAATACCAATACCACCCTTTGGGATAATTTTAAAGACCAATGCCAGTGTCTTTGGGATAATTTTAAAGACCAAGACCACCCTTTTTGGGCCTTTTCTACCAATCCAATTCCACCTGTTTCAAACCAATTTCATTTAAGACCAATTGCCTTGTATGTATCCTTTTTTTTGGACATATTTTTTCCATCTTGATCCATGGAATTTTAAATCTATTTGGATAAAGACCTATTCAAATAATACAAGAACACCATCATTTTATGGCTCATATAAGAGGGATCTAAACTCCCACCTAATTTTCCTATGGACCAATTGCATACCTTTGTTCAAAAGGAGGAAAAAATTGTGTTGAAGAGGAAACTTGTAGACCCACCCCAAAATAACCACATCATCACTTCTCAAGTACAACAAGATGGTCAACATTTTGCTAATCAACTCATGATTACTTTAAAGACCTCTATAGTTGTTACTTAATTTGACAAGTCCATATCTACTTGTCTAAAATCCAATCTAATTTTAGATTTGTAACAAAGCCAATCATTATCCATTCAAGGGTTTTTATTTATTAAAGACCCAAGTGTGCCCAAGTCTGATTACTAATCAATCAGGATATGCCATGATCCCCTTCCCAATCATAATCAAATACATCCACTTACAAATCAAGGTTAAGATAGTCAACCAATCTTTGACATTTTTGTCGAATCACCCATCTTTGACCAAACCCAAACCATTATTAGTCCACCTCTATTTGACCAAAGATATCTATTTGATGAAGGACCTATATTTGATAAGCCCATGTTTAATGAGCACATTATTATTGAGCAATAGTCAATTATTCATCTATTGCGAAGCATTCGCCACTTTAGAAAATTGCTTTATCCCAAAGCCTTTATTTTCAACTGACAAGTGAAAAAGGTACTTATGGATAATGAAATTTAATAGGCTATTTTTGTAGACAAATTTACATCAAAAAAAAGTTTCCCTTTGAAACCAACATTTTTATCAACATCAACATCAACATCAACATCAACATCAACATCAACATCAACATCAACATCAACATCAACATCAACATCAACATCAACATCAACATCAGCATCAACATCAGCATCAGCATCAACATTAGCATCAGCATCAACATCATCATCATCATCATCAGCATCAGCATCAGCATCAGCATCAACATCAGCATCAGCATCAGCATCAACATCAGCATCAACATCAACATCAACATCAACATCAACATCAACATCAACATCAACATCTACATCAGAATCAAATTCTTTTTTAAAACTAATATCAAAATTAGGTTCCATTTTAGAACCACTATCAAATTTAGCATTAGAAGAAGAATCAATGTCAGTATCAACATCATATTTATATCCCCTTGAGTTTGAATCAACTTTAGAATTATAATGCATTAGTGGTTATTATAACATTGGCTATATACTTATACTAGATCTACTTGAGTCTGCATCAATATCAAAATCAACATACCTTAGTAAATGTTATGACATTATATACATGCTCCTTTTAGATCGGTTTGAAACCATTTGTGATCCTTCTATGGTTTTTGAGTATTTTTCCTTTGATATCAACACAATCTATCATAATAGTCTCTATGAGGATTACATTATATTTTACCCTTCCATTGGTATTACCATTACATATCCCTTTAAAATTAGCCAACCTAGCAATTATATTGACATCCATCCTCATACATTAATTGATAGGGATAAACATAATCACACATTATTAAACTCCTTCCATGGTGACATCCTAGTGGTAATTTTTTTGGGGAACCAAGACACTATTCATCAAAAATAACAATCTCGTAGTGAAACCTTATTTGAGGCATTAGCAGAAAATCCAAGTCTAAACTCAACAACTTCTAGTGAAACCTCATTTGAGACACTAGAGGATAATCAAAATAAAAAATTTGAATCCTTTAGTGAAATCTTGATTAAGGCACTAAGGGACAACCATAATGAATTATCAATATCCCTTAGTGAAACATTATTCTTTGTGATATTAGACAATCTAAATCAGAACAATCAATAATATTTTATTGGTGAAAACCTCTTTGAGGCACCAATAACTGAGCCAATTAGTTCTACATTACTTGATGAAAATATTATTGAAGTCAATATTGGCCCCACCACAACCAAAATTAAGTCAAATATAGAATCAACAACAATATATGTGATTAAAAATCCCAAAACGTACTTGGCCCCCAACTATTATACATTCCTTTATGATCTTATCACTCATTTAACTCCTATATTACATTACCAAATTAGATCATTTATCCATGCCTATCCTTCTTTACCCTTCTTGGCAACACTCTTTTTCAAGGAAACTACAAAGACATCTTATCTACAGGTTTGGAGGAAACATAATCAACAACCAACAAAGATCACAACAATACCAATGTAATCCAAATAAGTAGTAGGTTCTTGACATAACAAATTTTTAGAGTGGGTATTGGCTAGACAACAAAGAGTCAATATTATGCATCTCATAATCCTCCATTGAGTTGAGATGCTAATAAGTAAAAAATAATTATAAATTTGAAATAAAAAGAGAAAGAGAAATATTAACAATTTATATAATGGTGAAAACCATGCTTATGACACCTTGGATAAGTAACATGAATAAAACTAGGTTTTTGACATCATGCATAAATAATTTGGTTTCTACAAGTACCTTGACACTTGGGGGAATCCCCATTTGCAATCCTTAAACATCATTTGCATCAAAGACTATTCCATTCCATTCTAGCCATTTTGGCCATTCAACCATATTTAGTCTAGCCCATCTTATTATGACCATTGGTCTTCCCACCTTAACCTTGTTATAGAAGTAAAAGGTATATTGAAACTTATTTGGGAAAAATCTTGGAATATTACCTGCATGATACTTTGATGATTGGAGACATTTGGTTCTCACATGACATGATCCTTGGATATTCTTAGTCATTTTCCTAATTGTCATCCATTATTATCCATCTTTATCCATTCATCCTTCATTATCTTTCACTATAAGAGGAACTATAGTGGATTGAGGTCCATTTGCACTATGTAGGCAGTGCTTAGTTTTTGAGGTCAGATCAACCACCCTTATTCCATGCTCTCATCATTTTATGAGCATCTTATTCCATTTTATCTTTATTTTGTGAGAATTTTAATCCACACTCACTATTTTATGAGTTTCAAAATTCTATATCTCTTAATCCTCCATTGAGTTGAAATGCTAAAAACCCAAAAATAGTTCAAAAATCACAAACATTTGAAAAAGCTTACAATCTCCACAAGAGATATAATGCTACAAAATTCAAAAATACTTGTTTGTTTTTAAATATGGTCATTATCCTTGATTTATCATTGAGCCACTAATTTTAGCAACCAATGGGGTATGCCCTTCCCAAAGCTACCCTATTGGGGTAGATTCATTATTAGTTCCAATCATTTTAACCATCTTGAGATGTGTCCTTCCCTTGCATGTATCCTTGATTGGGGGCACCATTCAATTTATCATTTCATTGAGCCTCTACATGTGGATTTTTACTTCAAGATGTTGAGATGACAAGATGATTTATGTTTCTTTATGTTTTTTTTTTTTTTTTTTTTTTTTTTTTGTGTGTTTGCTTATTTTCCTATCTATTTGCTTTTTATTATTGTCACCTTGGCTCAGTCTATTGTGATAACAAGGTCATCATCATGGTGTTCCTTGTCTTGCACTTGTACTTGAGTCTATCCATTGACATATATCAACTTTATAATCATGATTTTGCATATAATTGGTCTGTTGTTATTTGTCTATTGCATTAGACGTTAGTCCTTATGCACATTGAGACTCGACTATTACAATGTTTTATATCATGGTGCATATTATCATATTCTACATTAAAAATCAAGTGCTTGAGGTTTATACATAATGCCATGATATAGTGGAGTTTTATCCCTTTGCTAAATTATTTATTATCTAATCAAATCATTTTGATCATCTTTGACTGCATCACATCATCACATTTTCCTTATTTAAATCAACACAATTGAACATTCTAGCTATATATGCTCAAAGAGGAATGGAGAATTGCATTAAATTTATAAAACTTTGATGTTTCAAGCCTTGATCTAGGCCTATCATTAGGAGGAGAAGAATATGAATTAAAAAAATAAAGGAAAATAATATAAATATAAAAAATCATATAAGTACAATATAAGTTGACCAAGGATTAAGAGTGATTAGGATCACTCTTCATAAGGTAGATAATAGGTTTCCAAGTGTTACTAAGCCTCCAACATTCATCTCTATTTAAATTATTGGGATTCTTTTCAATTTTGATAGCTTCACATATTCTTTTTCTTAAATAATAGTCTTATTTAGCCATAACTTTAATCTTATCCATGCATATATGATGTCTTATATCATAGGAATATTATGCTCATCAGGATGTGCATCTATGAATGATCATGTAGTAACCAATTCATACACATTGATCAATTATTTTTCTCATTTGAATCATCTATGTCTATTCTTCATCCCATTCTCTTCTAATTTTTGGGAGAACTACAACGCCCTGAGGTTTGTATGGACTATGTAGGTAGTGCTCAGTACCAACTAGTTTTTGAGGTCAACTTAGCCACATTTATTTTATTCTTAATAACATCCATATTTTTTCCAATATAATCACATCATTATTTAGTCATTATTGTGTTATTTTGATCATCTCTATCATTACCTTTGTGCATTCTCATGTGCCTAGGATTTTTATGGCTTCTTCTTTCTTTAAAAGGTCATACCATCACACTTATGTTTTCATCATTCATCTCATCTTAATTTGTGTCATAGGTTAAATATTTGATCTATGCTTTCCAATCAATCAATTTCTTAATCGTCATTTATCAAAATGAAAAAATGTCCTACTTGGGCAAATAAATTAGATTGATCAACGATCAAATCTTCCTTGCTAGGGAAAATCATTAGTCAATTATTTTTCCCTCTTTGGGGAAAGTCAATCATATAGTCTTTCTTCTAATTCCAAGCTCTACATCTTTCATCCTCTTTGGGAAAATCAAATTTTGTAACTTGTTTTGAGATAGATCATTCCCTAATCTCACACCTTTTTCCATGTTTGGGGTATGTTAAAGTGTGCTACTTATCTTGTAATGTATCTTTCCTAGTTCCCCCCTACCTTAGGGCCAATTCAATTAATATTATATTCATCATTGGACATCAAAGTGTGCAAGTGTTAGCTCAAGTGGCCTAATTTTGTCCACATGTTAATCTCCTCTTCCATTTTAGCTTCTTCCTCTCTTTTTCAAGAGACCATCTATGTCCTACATGATCTCTCGAGGGGGCATCATGGGTAACTAAGTATTTCATCATTTAATTTTTCATTCTCTTTATTTTGGATTTTTAATTCTTTGAACATAATTTCTTCACTTGTGTCTCACAACACCTTCTCAAACATGGGTAAAACATAGACACTCAATTCTCACCACTCTTGTGTCAAAATTTTAATTAGAACAATTTCTAGAAATAACACATGAATCACCGAAACACCTAAATTATTTCATACATCTTGTGTGCATCTTATGAAATATATTGACATATTTAATATTAGGGTAATATATAGTATGCGATCATCAGCTCCACTTAATTCATCCCAAGTCCAATTGTGACTATATAAGAGATGTTTTAGGATCAATTATGTTGAACAATTCTTTGACTTTCAAAATTCACATCACTTTCCACTGAGTTAATTAACCTATCCTAATTAGCATAATATTATTATAATTAAAAATTCCTTTTAGAATCACCTATTTTCCTTAATTCATTCATTGAATTATTCCTCCAATTATGTCCATATGCTATGAAATTAGAATTGAACATGTTTTTATAAGTTTTAGTGTACTTTTTTCAATTCTTAAATATGAAGAAGGGGTTTTAGGTGTTGTAGGTTTTAATGTGTATGAAATTAGAATCGAACATGTTTTTATATGTTTTAGTGTACTTTTTTCAATTCTTAAATATGAAGAAGGGGTTTTGGGCAATGTAGGTTTTAATGTGTTTTTTCAAATTTTAAATATTGAGTAGGGGTTTTGGGTGTTGTGTGCAAGTGGCCATGGAATATATAATAAGTTATATTTAATATTTTATTTATAAATTAAATTAATATAAAATTATTAAAGAACAATTCTTTTCATCTTAAGATAAAAGTGATGGTGTTAAGGATGAATAATTATGTATAAAAATTAAAATGAGTATTAGATCATATACAAATACTATTTAGTGTTTCACTATAATTTTTTATTAGTGATATTAAGTAGTTTATGAAGAAAATATAATTTAAATTTTTGTGCATATTATATAATATTCGATGTCATGTGCATGGTAATTTAAGGTAGAGTTAAAAATATCTATACCTCGAGGTTGATATAATCTACAAAGATAGTGTCAATATTTAATATACAAACAACTTAAAGTATCTTATATTTAAAGAATGTAAATGTACCTAATTTTATCTACCTTATTAGTCCTTACCAAATAAAGGTACTATAACTTTAACCCAAAACAATTAAATTATTCATCGTAGCCAATAAAAATATTTGAATTTATATATTATCTTAGCAATTGTAATGTTTGACATGCAAAAATTTAAGAATATTCTTTGAGATGTTATCGAGGAATATTTTGTTTTCAAAAAATGTGTGTTATAAATTAATTGATATTATATTCTAAAATCTCAGAATTATGTCACTCAAAGTTAATAACTTTCAATATTAACTTGTTTTACTGAATTATTATTCTTTTATTATATGATAACTCATCCTAAATTAATTTTATGACTGATATAAATTATATTACATATATATCTAAATTTTTATTTTAATAAATAAATTATGAATAATTGAAAACATTCACCAAAATGTAGTAATTTATATTATAATTAAAAATCATAATATTGACCACCAAATATTAACTTTCTTTCTCACTAATAAATCCAAAAAAAATTATATTAAATAATTTGTTTTAACATGTCAAAAGTACAAATCACTAAAATTTATTAACCTACAATACTTGACTTTATAATATGTATATTATAAACTTTCATTTGTTATAAAATATCTATGACTTTATTGACAACAAAATTTTGTGCATGTCCTACTATCAATGCATTCTACGAAAGTGTTATAGTTTTAACAAAATAAATTGCATATTTTTTCATGTTTTAACATTTTTTATAGTACATACATACAATTTAGTTGCTAATACAATTTGGAATACAAAACTAATAATTAAATGATGATTCTTTATTTTCTGTACCAATTTATAATATTATTTTTCAAATATATGCATAACAAACTAATTTATATTTCACATATTATTTTAAATGATAGAAGAATAATATAATTGACTTTAATTTTTTTAATAAAATTTACACAATAAAAACATGGACTACTACATGATCCTTGTCATTACACATCTATATCTAAGTTAATTAAATTTAAGATAATAGAGATTGCGAAAGTATAGCTTGTACAATCACCACATATTTCATATTCCCACTCTTGTAAAATGCACATTGTAGGGTCGACAATGTGGGAATGTCTTCTGTAGTATATAATTTCAACGCTATAGACTCTTGTGATCTGAAACCAAGCTTGGAGGCAAAAACTCTTGAAACTTAAACCCTAGATTAGATACTTGTAAAGTACGTGGCACTTGAAGGGATTGTTTGCTCGGGGCTTGAGTCATAGGCAACAAGTTCAAAATTGTAGTAGCCACAACTGAGTTAGGTTTCTTAGTGGGGGCTTTATTATTTCACTTATTCTGTCAGCCCAAGACTTTCCAATCATCATTGGACTCTTCTTGGGCCTTGCTTTGTTAAGCCATGGTTTTGAAAAAAGGATTGGTGGTGGCCATGATGATAGGGAAATATTTTCTATTGTGTTCAGGTAACTTGTAATGGAAACAAGTGTTATATAAATTGATATATGATACCCGTTGGGTAAGTGTTTCCATCTTATTTATAACCAAATTTTCACAACTCTAAAATTAAAATAAAGAAAAAATGGTAGGAAACCACAATTTTTATTCTTGAGGGAACCCTTAAGAAACAAATGATGCTTGCCCAAGGCTCTCAACTGTTTTGCATGGAAATAAAACAAAGCAAACCATATGGTAAGGATAAAAAATGAAGTACTTACTACCTGGCTACAGGTTGGAAATAAAACAAGCCATGAAACCAAACAGGACAATACAATATACAAACCATACTAGAGGGGATTACATGATCAATTGTTCTTGGCTTGAATTCTGATCGGTAATCCTTCGCTTGGAACAGGAAGAGTTTTAGCGACCATTTTCTCATTAGGATTTATCATAGACCATTCGTATGTAGATAACAAACGATGAACAAATACGAGTGCCTGCAGCTTCGCGAAATCATAGCCTGGACAAAGCCTTCTTTCTGCGATGGAAGTACTGACAATCTAACTAGTGTTAAAAGATTTATCAATAGAAGTCAAAAATATAATTTTTATCATTTTTTTCTGATTAGTTTTAAAAGATTCTTATCATTTTGTCTGATTAGTTTTGAAATATTCTTATCATTTTTTCCTGATGCACGCCACCAATAAATTATTGCCCCTCGAAAATTACTTAATTTATATAGAGTATTACACTTCTTTATTTGAATTAATCTCTTCATTAAACATTCTGGAAACCATATATAATAACTGTTATGATCAGTCATAGCAACCGATCGTTGCGTCGATTAGAATTTGAAATGATTTTATTGCATCATATGTTTATGTCCATTGAAATATTATTGGCAAAAGTTAACTTATCAACTCATCTACATCTCTATGTTATTTAAAATACTCTTTAATAATTTTGGTAAAAGTTTACTTATCAATCCATTTACATTTTTATGTTATTTGAAATGATCTTTATTATATTATATGTTGAAATTGTTAAATATTTACAAGTTTATTATTTTGAACGTTTGGTTAATCAAAAAATAAAAAAAATTTAAAACTATTTTTTCACTTATTGATTTCTTTTATTATAAAGGAATTCTTAGGCAGTGGTTTTATGGAGGGGGCTGCTGCTCCTACTTTTAATGAGCGGGTAGCCCCATGAAATGTGAAATACATAAAAACAAGAAAAGTTGGAATGTTTTCCTAAAATTAAGAAGCAACAAGTTTTTAGAAGAGAAGTTTAAGCATGTGCAAAAAAAGAAGTGCTAAAAAATTTCTACTTTTACTCTTATTTTGTAACAAGGGTTTTTATCAAATATAAATTTACAAATGAACAAATTTCACTTAATATTTTATTATAAATAGAAATAAAATAATTTCAACTATTATCTCTTAAAACATTATAGCATACACTCAAAAATTTTACATTATGGGACCACATTTGCTACATTTGCTCCTAAAATTATTTTGCAATAGCCCTAAGAAAATATAGGAGCCCCTTCCATGGGACCACCTTCCATGGGACCACTTTCTATATATCTCCATTGTAGGCATGTAATATAATTTTTTAAGAAAATATGACTCCATAAAAGAATATAAAAAATTATATGAATATATCACAGTATCGTATTTAATAAACATCAAAATAATTATCAACAATATTTTTTAAATTTTTAATTGAAAATTGTTTAAAAAATAAGATTGGAATAGGATCACACTCCAAAATAATTTATCATTACATGAATAAAAAAATAAATTTCTTTTAAATTTAATCTAAAAAAGGCTAAATAAACATATTTTTGATTAAAAAAGTTTAAACATAACCAACAATGTTATAAATAGTTTATTGGAAAACCAAACACCAAGGCATAAGATATCTAAGTCATGAGAAAAAATAATGAAAATGGAAGATGAACAAAATCATGTAGCTTATCACCCCATCTACCACTCATGGGTAGATCTATTGTATGGGGTATTGACTCTCACTCATCATTAATTACATCAAGAGGCATTTTATAATGGTATTTGAGGGTGGTAGTGGGCCATAATGGAGTGAGCATATTCACTTTTAATTTCATTCTTAAATTTGACATCTATTTGATTGTTACTTAACAAATTTATATTAAAAAAGACCTGGATAACATTATCATGTCATTTTAAATTTTATATACTTTTATGTACAAATAACTTTACAAGTTAAAACCCAATTGGTATTATATGTACAAAAAATTTAGGGACATTTTAGCACTAGTATGGTTCCATGTTATTCTTAAAGTTTCCGAACAATACCCATTGAGATATTTTAGGATCCTTCAGTAGCTAAATGGTCCTATGAGATTTTTAAAAATATATATTAAATTAACTAATTAACATTGATTTAACCTATTACAGAGCAAAACATATCTAAAGTATGAATAAGATTATGAAATTTTAGTCATCTACAAGACATCCAACATTTTTTCAGAATTTGAAACAAGTTACCTTATAATATTTTTAGGAACAATTATTGGTAATGGTAAGTTAGATTTAAAGAGGATTTGATCCCATTGAGTAGAAGTGACAACTATGAGTTGAATGAGCATAATCTAATGCCATTGATGGAAAGATCTCAAAATATTGTATAGTTTCAGAAAATGTACTAAAAAAAACATGTTCAAATGACAAAAGTATAACCCTTGTAAGATCCATTTACAAGAATTGAGCAACACAAATTTAGTAAGAAAACAAATTACAAAATAAACAAAAAATATTTAATCATATTTCCTAATGGCATTGAACATCATTTAACACCTATACTAGTAAAAAATAGATTCATTCAAGATTTGAGTTAACACAATTTAAAGTACAACACCTAATAATATTTAAATGATGTTCTATTAAGTAGGGAATGAAGAGTAATGTCTTATACTTGTATGTGTGTAGAAGTAGAGTTGAGTCAACAACTACCAATAATTTTTGGAGAGATACAAATAGGTGATTATATGTAGATCCAAGCCTTGGACTATAAAGCCCTATGTTCTATTTTTCCTGATCATTCATAGGGCCTCTAAGTTTGAAAGAACAAGATGAGTAGCAAGTCCTCATAGCAACTTAATGTCTCCAGGTATCTAATCTAATTTTCATGAAATAAAACTAAAAATAAGAAAATAAAACTACAAACAACCTATCTATGAATGGTAATTTTATAAAACAAACAAGAAAGAAGAAAATCAAGCATTTGGCTAAGCTAATTCTGGGTCTTTCAATCAACAAAAAATCTAAAATCTACACATAAAAATGATAACAAAGGTCTCAAAAGTAAAACACACATACTCTTTTAGCTTATTTTTTAATTTTTTTACATGCAAAGAGGAAAGAGTACCTTAAATCAACCCACAAAACTTGTATACACAACTTGTTTTTTATATTGAAATAGTTTACAAAAATATTACTTTCAAAAGCAAACAATAGTAATATAAATGACTTGGTTAGGAAAATCTTAGACTGACTAAAAAAAAGAGTCTTTGTAGAGATAAAAATTATTAAAAAGTTAATTTTTGAAGAAACATTAAATATTCTTAAACTTGTATGATTTCTTAACAAGACACATTTGCACTGCATGTGAGAGCAAATTCATGAGGTCAAATATGAAACAACAACTTAATATTTCATGTTAAAGACATTCATCAGTCAGGGGTAGTCCACAGAGCTCATAATTGATAGTTCAACCTTAAGACTTTGTCTTCTTTTCCATCAGAAATTAAAACATCAAACTCCTGAGTTTGAAAAAGAAAAGATTATTAGATTGTGCATCTTACACACCTATAACAACAAAAACATCATGATCAACATTATCAAATTTAAAAGGCCATCATCTAAATTTATAATGTTTTTTAACTCTAGTAGATTGCACAATAAAGATAATTCAATGAACTAAAATTTAGACTCTATTTTATGTTAGTACTTGTGTTACTTGACTATAAATTTGGAAGATCATCTAATTCATTTAGTAATAAAATTAACTATGACAAATGGATATTCAACACAACAAGTCCTAGAAAAGAGTTAATTTTATTATAATTGATTAAAAAATATATGATTGGAATCAAAGATATATTTAGAGTACATACGTTAGATGATGAGGGAGCGATTAGGGATGATGATGTCAGGCACCCAGAACAACAAACATGCTCTGATGCCACGTGTTGGGGGAATACAAAACCCAACACCGGAAGCACACAATTGATTACCAACTTCAAGCAACTTAATATGCGGAAATAACTAGAATCAACAAGTAACTAGAATTCAGAATAACACAGAATATGAGAGACAATACACAACTTGTATTAATAACTCTTTTAGAAGGAAATACAACAAAGAAGACTGCCACAGTTCTTCTTCCTTACACACCTCTAGGGCTGCCACACCTCTAGGACATAAATAGTAAATCTTCCCTCAAAGCTCTCTCTACTAGGTCCCAACACCCAACTCAAACACAGAGTTGGTGTTCACCTTACACCTATGCTCCACGCACTCCACAAGTGCTCCACGCACTCCAAAAGTACTCAAAGTACTTCAAGTAGATCTCCCATGAACCTGCAACAACCTGTAATTCAACAGACCATACTTATGGAAGGAACTGCCTTGCCTTCCTCTTAGCTCTCCATGTACTCCACGTACATACCAATGAGTACACACCGTACTCCAGGTAGATCCTGCCTGATACTGCTCCCTGTTGTGTTGTTGTCCTATCTGATCTCCAACCTACAGATCAATAAGTGGTTCTGCACACCTGTGAACCTTGACCTTGCACACACACACACCTGCAGATCAACGATCTTACTTACCATGTAGATCTCCTATAAGCCATGCTCACCTGATGACTAAGATCATACACTCCTGAAGAACCCAGCTGGCTCTCCAATCCAGCACCAACACGCCTGGTACTGCTGTGGAACTAGGAGGAACACCCTTGCTCACCTCACACACAGAAGAAGCAAACTTTGCTCAACTCAAACTAGCCCCCTTTTCCAATACAACCATGAGTCTATTATATAGATCTCATCAAACAATAATTAGACATCTAATTACAATAATTAGATCCGCAGTTATGAGTCTAAAATTAGCACTCATCATGCAAACACTTGGTTCGACAACCAACTGCCCATAATAAGCTCGCAGTTGGACTACACAGGTGACCGACGTCGGTCCCTGTCTGCCTGGAGGTGACCGACGTTAGCCGATATATGACTGACGTCGGTTGCTTCTCTCTGCTGTCCTGTCGACGTCGGCTGATCAGACCGACCCCAGCTTCTCTGCAACTCAGCAACCTTCAGCAACCTCCTCTCCTGTTTACATCAGTGAAGCTTTTAGCTCCACAACCTAATAATCTCCCACTTGGAGATAAACAACTGCACTATACCTGTACTTGTACCCCATCTAATCTATTTCTTGGTTTGTATCCCTCTTCAAGCTCGCACCTGAAGACAACCCACCACACATCCCATGGTGTACCACCTGTCATCCGAGTACCCTGCCACATTTGAACCTACAAACACATGTAGTGAAGTCCTGACCCTGCATGTATACCTGTTGCTGGTCCCTCTCAAATCCCTGAGAGCCCACTTCCCCGAATTGGCTCCTAACTCTCTGATAGGTCCCACTGCATGGGAAAACTCAGGTCTATGCTAGACCTCATGTGATTTCAGACACTGTACATGTCCAGCCCTTAGTGTGCTCTGGCTCTATATCCTGAACCTCACCAACACCTGATTCACATCAGCTCCCACTGGAGACAAAATCTACCTATGATCTCCATGTCTCCCACGTCAAAGAATTCTGCTGCTCCAAACTCCTCATGACATGCCACTGAACTAATCTTACCCTTAGCTCAGCAAAACCCTGTATGTACTAACCCTGCTAGCAAATATACCATCTACATACAACAACAGAATGATGTCACGACTCATCATCCACCTGGTAAGACAAACCACAGTAGTTACCCTGACATTGACTGAAGCCATGCTTCGTCCTCCACCTGTCAAACCCTGTACCACTGTCCTGCAGCTTCCTCAAGACCATATGCCTGGTCTTCCGTCTCACATATCCGTTCTCTCTATTCTTCTACTAAGGAATCCATTCGTCTCTATGCTTTCATCCAGCTGGCAAACCTACCAAAACTCTTGTTTGGTTCTGCATCATATCCCTGCCATGCTCCCACCTGTTTCCTGGAACCTTCCTGCTCTATAATCAGCAACAAGTATGAAGAAGAGGAACACGAATTTGAGGGCCTAATTACGTCTTCAATCCTCCATATGGGTGTTTGAGACTCCTTGACAACATGCTGTCCACCCAAAATTCATTACAGGGACCGACCTCGATCACTCCACAGTCTGCATCCGACCGACGTCGATTTCCATGCGTCTGTCCCTGACTACCAACCTGCCAGCGCTGGTGTCCCTGCTGCCGACGTCGGTCCTCCTGACCGACATCGGTCTTACCTACTGTAGACGTCGGTTCCCTGACCGACGTCGATCTTACTCTGCCCGACACTGCTGGCTTCGGTCTGCACATGACTGACATCGGCACCTGTCTGTTCAACGCTGGTTCCTCCTGACCGACGCCAGTATCTGTGTACGCCTGTGAGTGATGAATTTTTACTTGTGAGCTCCTTTGAATCAAGCTCCATGTCCAAACTGCTCTTGCTCAGAAGTATCCAGCCCATCCACTGATTTCTGTCTGCCATCTCCTCCAAGAACACCAAGGCTTTCCAGTTCTTAAGCCTATCAAATATATCCGTCTTCTGCTTAAGAACATGCATCTCCTTCCTGCTCATGTGACCAAGCCTACAAAGCCACATCTCCACAACAGAAGAAGAATCAGTAATATAAACAAATAGATAAAGTATACTTGTTTTCTTACCACCAGCTAATTCAAGTGCTACCGCTGTGAGAGTTCTTGTGCATCTCTCATCACCCAATCTTTCTGAAGAAATTAGCCATATCTCCAAACCTGGGACCTGCATGACCTTCATCAACACCTGTGTGTTGGCCGCCTGCAATTTCAGCTTCACTTCCCCTTTGCCAATTATTTGGCAAGGCTCACCAGCTCCTCTACTTGGGGCTGCATGGAAAGAGGCAACCGAATCTTTTATCCAAGATTCAACTTTATCCAAGAAACCTGCAAACACATCCTGTGCAACAACACCTGCAACATTTGTATCTTCAGTTTCTTCATGCTGATCTGCTACCAACCAACAATCTTCTTTTACCTGCTCTTTCTTTCCATGGGACCTTAAGTAACCATCTGTGCTCTTCAACTCCTCCATCCTTAGCTTACCTTGATCTACCGTTGCTCTACTCCCACTCAATTAGAAACCCCTGAGAGTGCCCTGTAACCAAAACACAAAACCTGCTTCCTGTAACCTGGCTCTGATACCACTTGTCAGGCACCCAGAACAACAAACATGCTCTGATGCCACGTGTTGGGGGAATACAAAACCCAACACCGAAAGCACACAATTGATTACCAACTTCAAGCAACTTAATATGTGGAAATAACCAGAATCAACAAGTAACTAGAATTCAGAATAACACAGAATATGAGAGACAATACACAACTTGTATTAATAACTCTTTCAGAAGGAAATACAACAAAGAAGACTGCCACAGTTCTTCTTCCTTACACACCTCTAGGGCTGCCACACCTCTAGGACATAAACAGTAAATCTTCCCTCAAAGCTCTCTCTACTAGGTCCCAACACCCAACTCAAACACAGAGTTGGTGTTCACCTTACACCTGTGCTCCATGCACTCCACAAGTGCTCCACGCACTCCACAAGTACTCAAAGCACTTCAAGTAGATCTCCCATGAACCTGCAACAACCTGCAATTCAACAGACCATACTTATGGAAGGAACTGCCTTGCCTTCCTCTTAGCTCTCCATGTACTCCACGTACATACCAATGAGTACACACTGTACTCTAAGTAGATCTTGCCTGATACTGCTCCCTGTTGTGTTGCTGTCCTATCTGATCTCCAACCTACAGATCAATAAGTGGTTCTGCACACCTGTGAACCTTGACCTTGCACACACACACACCTGCAGATCAACGATCTTACTTACCATGTAGATCTCTTATAAGCCATGCTCACCTGATGACTAAGATCATACACTCTTGAAGAACCCAGCTGGCTCTCCAATCCAGCACCAACACGCCTGGTACTACTGTGGAACTAGGAGGAACACCCTTGCTCACCTCACACACAGAAGAAGCAAACTTTGCTCAACTCAAACTAGCCCCCTTTTCCAATACAACCATGAGTCTATTATATAGATCTCATCAAACAATAATTAGAAATTTAATTACAATAATTAGATCCGTAGCTATGAGTCTAAAATTAGCACTCATCATGCAAACACTTGGTTCGACAACCAACTGCCCGTAATAAGCTCGCAGTTGGACTACACAGGTGATCGACATCAGTCCCTATCTGCCTAGAGGTGACCGACGTCGGCCGATATATGACCGACGTCAGTTGCTTCTCTCTACTGTCCTATCGACATCGGCTGATCAGACTGACCCCAGCTTCTCTGCAACTCAGCAACCTTCAGCAACATCCTCTCCTATTTGCATTAGTGAAGCTTTTAGCTCCACAACCTAACAGATGAGAGATGGCTAGGTCAATGATGGAGTGATGAAGAATGGTGAGGGTCAATGAGGGAGTGAGTAGCAATGATGAGGAATGAGGAAAGAGTGATTAGGGATTATGAGGGATGAGGGATAAATATAGTTAATGAATGAGTGAATTGGGATGATAAGACCAAGTGATTAAATATGATAAGGGACAATGAAGGTTAATCAGGGAGTGATTAGGAATGAGGAGGATGTAGAGGGAGTGAATAGGGATGAGGAAGTAATTATGGATGATGAAGGATGAGGAAAGAGTGTTTAGGGATGATGAAGGGTGGGGTGGGAATGATTAGGGATGATGAGGGATAGTGAGGATCAATGGAGGAGTGATTATGGATGATAAGGGAGTGATTAGAGATGACTAGGGATGGTGAGGATCCATTAGGAATAATGAGGAATGATGAGAGTGATTAGGGATAATGAAAGATGAATAGGAAATGATCAAGGATGAGGGAGGGATGATGAACAAGTTAAATTAACATAAAGTGGTCATTTGATGTGTGTAGGTCATAAATGTGACCTAAACTACCCCAATCACACCACTTTAGATCAATTTCAAAGTAAATAGTTTTCAAACTTTAATTTTAATAGACCTAGGACTCTCAGAAATTCTAAGAATCAATTCAAAAGGAACAAAAGCCTAAAAAATGACTATATGTTTACCAAAAATGGACATCAATTGCAAAATTTATGTATTAAAATCTCTAGATTTAATCTTAGACTCTAAAAATACATAAGTACTGACTAAATTGGATTTTGAAAAACTATTTTCCACATCATAAGACATGTAGTTGTGATACCATCTCTATTATATGCAAAGTGACCCTAATTATTATATTTAATAAAATAAATTTAAATAAGCTTTAGGTCAATAATTTAAAGCATTAAATATAAACTTTGGGTCAATATTGGGTTCATATGCATTTCACATGCTTTTATGTGCAAAACAATAGTAACACGATCATGTTATTATTTTTATAATAACATGAATGCATTATCTAATAACATGATCATTTTATCTAATAATGCGATCATGTTATCTAATAATGTGATCACCCTATCTAATAACTCAATCACGCTATCTAATAATGTGATTTCGCTATCTAATAACATGATCATGCTATTTAATAATGTGATCTCACTATCTAATAACATGATATTGTTATATAATAATATGATCCCATTATCTAATAATATGATCACATTACTAACATGATCTCATTATTAACATGATCATGTTATTTATATTTGAATTCTAAAACCATGCCTTTTAGCTAAGGAATGACTTGGATTCTTGAGCCAAAGGTAAGACCTATCAATCTACAGTTGAGTCTAAGAGTTATGATAAAAAAAAAAAATTCAACTTTAATCACCAATTACACTATGAATTTCAATGGTAAAATTCAAAAACTTAATACCATCACAACGAGCATGCTCTTATCTTTCAAAAAATATGATTTGTATAAATTTTTGACTAATTTAAGGTTTTAAACTATGTTAATTTCTAACTATTCCTTTTTAGGCCACTACATGCCATAAATATACATGCCTGTACATGTTCATATATTTTTTTTCATTGATCCATGTGTAAAAAATTTTATATGGTCATAAACTAGGCCTAATTCTACATGCTGAAAAATAAAACTAATTTTTATTTTTATTGAGGTAGTTAGGCATGCCAAACGGATGGATATCCATATTTTTGTCTATTTTATAGATCTATTTACTTTTAAAATTCATAAAAAATTATTCATTGACAAAATATAAAAAAAATTTAGGTCACAAACTAGAATATCTTATCTAAATTTTTTACCAAGGGTTTCGAATAAGATTAAATGCTACTCAAATAATGGTGCACTACATGACCACTATCTACTATATTTTCTTAAAAAATAATCGAATTTCCTCTTCAAATTTTATATGTTTGACCTAGTTATACTTAACCATTTTTTTAAAAAATTAGTTTTTTGGAAACTAGACATGAAATTCGACAGTTCATGTTCTTACACCATCTTTTTGTCTTAATGTTCCTTATTAAACATAATAAAATTTATATATTTACAAAGTTGAAATGGAATATTAATGTGAAATATATTGTAAATTTTATATAACTTTTCAAGGAGCATAATTGAATCCCAAAGGAAGACCGTGTTTTACTAAAACTATTCAAATCTAAACAGATGAAAAAGGTGAAGGTTCCACTTCCAAATTTGTTGAGCTCCTATAAAAAACTAGAAATTGTGTATGTGAGACTTTATTTGGTCAAATGCATGAAATTTAAGAGTATGGATCCCCATATGTGATAATATATATTAAAGTAAGATTCCTTTGTACAAAATACATAATGAAATAAAAGTGTTTTGGGGCTCAACTATTAAAAAATTAGATGGATTCGAATATTTTTATCTAGTAAAAAGCATAGTTGTTAAGGTTCCTGCATTTGTTGAGTATTTCCCAAAGAATAATAATTTGATAAATCCAATGATATCCAAGTTAGGGTTTGTAGCAAAGCAACAGAGGAGGGAAACTATAGTTCAAATCCTTCCTCCATTGAAATGGAGATTTAGGGTATTTTTTACAAATCAACTTTAGGGATGGCCTTTTGGAATTAAACCATGGAATAAATGTCCTAATTGATGGGACCATATTTATTTTAGATAATAGGCCATGAGGGATGTAACATAGATATTTTTAAAAAAATATTAGTAATAGTGAAAACACATATTTAAAATAACTAAAGAGCCTTAATCCTAAGAGCTTCCACAACAATATTTACATTGGGATTTATGATCATAGACCACCAAAAAGAGTGAATTAATAGAAAATAAAATTTGAACCAATCCCCTTCTAGAAAATCCAAGGTTTAATCATTTCTAAGGCTTTGTAGATACTCTTAGCATCAAAGTGCTTGTTATTTTGGTGGTCAGATCAATAATCAATAAGGTAGGAATAATGTATCCTCCCTAGGTCACTCTTTCGTATGGACTTATAAAATAGATGCAATACTTGAGAATAAATATTCCTAGTTATTTGACACAAAGGGAAATCCCTTTCTTATGAATATCAATTAACCCCCAATCACCAACATCATTGGGCCTACAAAAATTCTCCCAAGCCACCATATGAAATTCTTTCTTTTGATTAAAATTGGCCCAAAGAGAGCCTCTAATCAACTTATCCATGCTTTTGTAAAAAGTGTCATAAAGAGACTAATAGGAGTAGTACACATGAGAAGCTTATAAAACTTTAAAGTATATATGATATTTTCATGTAAGGGAGAGTGGATTAGTTATCCAGTAGGAGAGATGTTTATCAACCCTTTAAAATAACATAGTTCAAAAAATCTAGTTTATATGCCTATAAAACAAAGGGGATTCCAAAATATATATATATATATATATATATATATATATATATATATATATATATATATATATATATATATATATATATATATATATATATATGAGAGGTCTACTTCTAGTTTTAGGCATTGAACTGGCTTAGCTTAGGGCCAAAGGATTTCTTATATCATTGAGTGTCATCTCATTAAAAACTAGAAATTAAGGCAAGCCAAAATATCTATAGACATTTCATAAATATTCTTGATGACCACCTCATTTTCAAGGATGGTGAGAAAGGAGTAACAAAATGATTATTAATTACTAGGTCTTGAGGAAAATGAAGAAGAGATATTCTATTATTAAAAAAACCCCATATAGATGAAATAAAAATAAAAATATTTATTTAATATTTGAATGAATGACGTCTCATTTTATTTACAAACATTTACGAATAAGCTTGTTTTTTAAATGTATAGATTTTTTATTTGTGTTGTTGAAATTTATATTTTTAATGTTCATTTTCTACATTTTTTGATTCAATGGCTGATTTATTTTTAATTTGAAATCATGTTCAAGGCACGTCGATTTGATTTTAAAAAATCTAAATGGGAGTAACTCATTTAAAAATAAACCATCTATTCTATAGAGATAATTTATTATGCAAATATTTTTCCTATGATAATGTGCTTGTATACTATAATCACATTAAAAATACTTCTAATAAGCATAAAATGATTAAGTTTTAGAGTATCTTTAATGAATAAAACATACTTTAAAAATTCATGTGGAGTGAATGAGTTCTTTTCTTACTTTTCCAGGTCATAATGGCAATATGTGCATTAATGTATTCAAGTTATAGAGTATCTTCATGAATAAAACATGCTTTAAAGGTTCATGTGGAGTAAATGAGTTCTTTTATTACTTTTCATGCTCATAATGGAAATATGTGCATTAATGTATTAAGTCAACGTTGACGGATACCCATACCCTATTTTGATAATTTAATTTTCAAAGAGACAAAGAGGATACTAAAAAAGATTCAAGAGTTTGGACTTTTCAACAAACTTGTTATATCCATATGCTATAGAATTGGAATCGAACATGTTTTTATAAGTTTTAGTGTAATTTTTTCAATTCTTAAATATCGAGAAGAGGTGTTAGGTGTTGGAGGTTTTAATGTTCTTTTTCAAATTTTAAATATCGAGTAGGGGTTTTGGGTGTTGTGTGCAAGTGGCCATAGAGTATATAATCACTTATATTTAATATTTTATTTATAGATTGAATTAATTTAAAATTATTGAAGAACATTTATTTTCATCTTGAGATAAAAGTGATGGTTTTAAGGATGAATAATTATGTATAAAAATTAAAATGAGTATTAGATAATATACAAATACTATTGAGTGTTTCACTATAATTTTTTATTGATGATAAGTAATTTATGAAGAAAATATAATTTGAATTTTTGTGCATATTATATAATGTTTGATGTCATGTGCATGGTCATTTAAGTTAGAGTTATAAATATCTATCCCTCGAGATTGATATAATCTACAATAGATAGTGTCATTATTTAATTTACAAACAACTTAAAGTATCTTATATTTAAGGAAAGTTAATGTACATAATTTTATCTACCGTATTAGTCCCTACCAAATCAAGGTACTATAAATTTAACTCAAAATAATTAAATAATTGATTGTAACTAATAAAAAAATTTGAATTTATATATTATCCTAGCAATTGTAATGTTTGACATGCAAAAATTTAAGAATATTCTTCAAGATGTTACTAAGGAATATTTTATTTTCAAAAAATTCATGTTCTAAACTAATTGATATCACGTTTTAAAATCTCAAAATTATACGTCACTCAGAGTTAAGAACTTTCAATATCAACTTGTTTTACTGAATTATTATTGTTTTATTATATGATAACTCATCCCGAATTAATTTTATGACTGATATAAATTATAATTATATTACATTTATAGCTAAATTTTTATTTTAATAAATAAATCATGAATAATTGAAAATATTCACCAAGATATATTAACTTATATTTTAATTAAAAATCATAATACTGATCGTAAAATGTTAACTTTCTTTCTCACTAATAAATCTAAAAAAAATATATTAAATAATTTGTTTTAACATGTCAAAAGTATAAATCACTAAAATTTATTAACCTAAAATACTTGAATTTATAATATGTATATTATATAATAAATATTATAAACTTACATTTGTTATAAAATATATAAGACTTTATTGACTACAAAATTTTGTGCATGTCCTACTATTAGTGCATTACATGAAAAAGTTATAGTTTAAAAAAAAAATTGCATATTTTTTCATGTTTTAACATTTTTATAGTACATACATACAATTTAATTGCTAATACAATTTGGAATACAAAGCTAATAATTAGTAATGATGATTTTTAATTTTCTGTGGTAATTTATAATATTAATTTTCAAAAATATGCATCACAAACTATTTCATATTTCACACATTATTTTAGGTGATAGAAATATAACACAATTAACATTAATTTTTAAAATAAAATTGACACAATAAAAGCATGGACTATGCTACATAATATTTATCTTTCATTCATAATGTGTAGTGGACATTAATATCTAACTTAATTAAACATAATATAATAGAGATTTCAAAATTATTGCTTGTACAATCACCACATTCCTCATATTTTTGGTCCCACTCTTGTAAAATGCACATTGACTATGCACATTATAGGGTCGACAATGGGGAATGTATTCCATAGTATATAATTTCAATGCTATAGACTCTTGTGATCAGAAACTAAGCTTGGAAGCAAAAAATCTTGAGACTTGAACCTTAGTTAATCTACTTGTAGAGTACGTGCACTACCAACCTAGGGTTAGTTTAAGAATCTTGAAGGGATTGTGTACTTGAGGCTTGAGTCATAGGCAACAAGTTCAAAATTAAGGTAGCCATAACTAACTTAGGTTTCTTAGTGGGGGCTTTATTATTTCACTTATTCTATCAACACAAGACTTTCCAATTATCATTGACTCTTTTTAGGGCTTGCTTTGTGTAGCCATGGTTCTGATGGAAGGATTGATGGTGGCCATGATAGATAAATATTTTATATTGTGATTAGCCAACTTATAAAGGAAACAAGTGTTGTATAAGTTGATATATGACACCCATTAGGTGAAGTGTTTCCTTCCTATCTATGTCCAACTTTACACCACTCTAAAATTAAAATAAAGATAAAATGATAGAAACACACAATTTTTATTCTTGCAAGAACCCTTCATATAGTAAGAAACAAATGATGCTTGCCCAATGATCTCAACTATTTTTCATGGAAGTCAACTATATTAAGAGTAATAACTAAAGTACTTACTACCTAGATATAGGTTGGAAATCAAACAAGCTATGAAACCAAATAAGACAATACACTATACAAACCATACTAAATGGGACTACATGATCAATTGTTCTTGGCTTGAATTTTGATCGATAATCCTTGGCTCATAAGATGAAGAGTTTTAGTAACCATTTCTCATTGGTATTTATCATAGACCATTCGTATGTAGATAATAAATGATAAACAAATACGAGTATCTATAGCTTCTTGAAATCATATCCTTGACAAAGTCTTCTTTCTACGATGGAAGTAATGACAATCTAACTAGTTTTAAAAGATTTATCAATAGAAGTCAAAAATATTTTTTTTATCATTTTTTTCCAATTAGTTTTAAAATATTATTTTTATTTTGTTTGATTAGTTTTGAAATATTTTTATCATTTTTTCCTGGTGCACGCCTCCAATATTAATCACCAGTAAATTATTGCCCCTAAGAAATTACTTAATTTATAGAATATTACACTTCTTTATTTGAAGTAATCTCTTTTTATTATTTTAAATTAAACATTCCAAAAACCATTTATAATAATTGATATGATCAGTAATAGCTATCAATCCTAACTACCGTACAAGCACCCATTGAAATTTGTATTGATTTTTATTGCATCACATGTCTATGCCATTTGAAATGATCTTTAGTGGACCTAGGAAAATGTTAGCTTATCAACCCATCTACATCTTTATGTCATTTAAAACAATCTTTAATAATCTTGGCAAAAGTTCACTTATCAATCCATTTACATTTCTATGTCACTTAAAATGACGTTTATTACATCACATGTTGAAATTGTCAAATATTTACAAATTTATTATTTTGAGCGTCCAGTTAATCAAATAATAGAAGGTTTTTAAAATTATTTTTTTAGCTATTGAATACTTTCAGCATAAGAGAATCATTAGGTAGTGGTACTATGGAGGGGGCTATTGCTCTTATTATTAATGAGCGAGTGGCCCCATGAAAAATGAAATATATGGAAATAAGAAAAGTTGGATTGTTTTCCTAAAATTAGGAAGCAACAAGTTTTTAGGAGATAAGTTTAAGTATGTGGAAAAAGGAGGCACTAGAAGTTTTCTTTTTTTGCTTTTTAGAAAGGTGTTTTACCAAATTTAAATTTATAAATGAACAAATTTCACTTAATATTTTATTATAAATAAAAATAAAACAACTTAACTATTATCTCCTAAAATATTATAGCATACAATCAAAAAAATTATTTTATGGGATCACATTTGCTAGATATGGTCCTAAAATTATTTTGCAATAATCCTAAGAAAATCAATGAGCCCCCTTCCATGGGACCACTTCCTGTATATCTCCATTAGACACATATAATATATATTTTTTTAGAAAATATGATTCCATAAAAGAATATAAAAAATTATAAAAAGATATCACCATATCATATTTAATAAACATCAAAATAATTATCAAAAATATTTTTAAAACATTTAATTGAAAACTATTTAAAAATTAAGATTGGAATAGGATCACACTCCATAATAATTTATTGAGTACATGGATAAAAAACAAAAAAATAATTTCTATTAAATTTATGTTAAAAAAGGATAAATAAACACATTTTTGATTAAAAAAGGTTTAAACATAACCAACAATATTATAAATAGTTTATTGGGAAACAAAACACTAAGGAATAAGATATCTAAGTCATGAGAAAATATAATGAAAATGGAAGATGAACAAAACCATCTAGCTTATAACCCCAACTACCACCCATGAGTAGATCTATGTATGGGGTATTGACTCTCACTCATCATTAATTACATCAAGAGGCATTTTACAATGGCATCTGAGGGTCGCAATGTATTTTAATGGAGTGAATGTATTTACCTTTTAAATTCAACCTTAAATTTGACATCTATTTGACTATTACTTAACAAATTTCTATTAAAAAAAGACTTGGCTAACATTATCATGTGATTTTAAATTTTATATACTTTTATGTATAGATAATTTTACAACTTAAAATCTAACTAACATTATATGTACAAAAAACTTAGGGACATTTTAGCACTAGTATGGTTCCATATTGATCCTAAATTTTTTGAACAATACCTATTGAGATATTTTAGGATCTTTCAATAGCTAAATGGTCTCGTGAGATTTAAAAAAATATATATTTAATTAACTAATTAACATTACTTCAATTTATTATAGACCACAACATATCTAAAGTATGAATAAGATTATGAAATTTTAGTCATCTACAAGACACCAAACATTTTTTCAAGATTTGAAGCACATTGTCTTTTAAAGATTTTCATGAACAATTATTGGTAATGGTAAGTTAAATTTAAAGATGATTTGAGCCCATTGAGTAGAAATGGCAACTACGAGTTGAATGAGCATAATTTAATGTCATTAATGGAAAGTTCTTAAAATATTTCACAGATTTAGAAAAATGTACTAAAAAGCATGTTATTATGATAAAAGTATAGCCCTTGTAAGATCCATAGATAAGAACTAAGAAACACAAATTTAGAAAACAAACAAATTATAAAATTGAAAAAAACAAATAATCATATTTCCTAATGGCATTGAACATCATTTAACACCTATACTAGTAAGAAATAGATTTATTCAAGATTTGAGTCAACACAAATTAAAGTAGTGCACCTAGAAATATTCAAATGGTGTTCTATTAAGTAGGCAATGAGGAGTAATGACCTATACTCATATGTGTATAGAAATAGATTTGAGTCAAAAAATACCAACAGTTTTTGGAGAGATACAAATAGGTGATTATATGCAGATCTAAGACTTGGAATATAAATCTCTATGTTCTATTTTCCCCTGATCATTCATAGGGCCTCTATGTTTGAAAGAACATGTTGAGTAACAAGTCCTCATACTAACTTAATGTCTCTAGGTATCGAATCTAATTTACATGAAAACAAACTCAAAAAAGAAAATAAAATTGCAAACAACCTATCTATGAATGCTAATTTTATAAAACAATCAAGAAAAAATAAAATCAAGCATGTGGCTAAGCTAATTCTAGGTCTTTCTATCAACAAAAAATATAAAATCTACACATAGAAATGACAACAAAGGTATCAAGAGTAAAACATACATACTATATTAGATTATTTTTTGATGTTTTACATGCAAAGAGGAAAGAGTACCTTAAATCAATCCACACAACTTATTTTCTTTATATTGAAATAGTTTACAAAAATATTACTTCCAAAAGCTGACAATAGTAATATAAATAACTTGGTTAGGAAAATCCTAGACTGACTAAAATAAAAAGAATATCCATAGAGATAACATTCAATCTTCTTAAACTTGTATGATTTAATGGGAGGACAAATTTGCACTCCATGTGAGAGAAAATTTGTGAGGTTAAATCCAAAATGATAGCTTAATATTTCATGTCAAAGACATTCATCAGTTAGGGGTAGTCCATAGAGCTCAGAACTGACATTTCAACCTTAAGTCTTTGTCTTCTTTTCCATTAGAAATTAAACCAGCAAACTCCTAAGTTTGAAAAAAATAAAGATTGCAGATTATGTATTTTACACACTTGTATCAATATAAACACCATGATCAACATTGTCAACTTTAGCAGGCCATCATCTAAATTTTTGATGTTTTTTTACTCTTAATCACTTAGAAGAGAATTTGAAGCATCATTCAAGTCATCCTCTAGAGGGAGACAAAGACAAGATGCCCTTGAATCACCTTGCTTATTTGAGATAATCTTAATATAAAATCTCTCTTGACCATCCTCTAGCTCAAAATGAATATTAGGCCTAAAATTCCTAGAGGCACCAGGCCTCTATTCTCTACTAATGATTGTTTCCTTCAGTCCCATTAACCTAATTTTGGTCATTTGTGGGCATTAATATAATTTAATTTTATTTATGACCATAATTATATCAAGACCTTTAGATGAAATTGAATTACCATCTCTATCCACCTACTTACCATGAACATGATGATATTATTCTAGAAATTGAAGACTCTCAAAGCTACAAGAAGAAAGACGATTATTTGACATACCAATCTAACCCATCAATTCACTAAAATTGTCAATATATTTCCCCAAACCTCTTTCATCTAATAATAGATGGAATCTAGTTTTCAAAAGTTATCTAAGTCATCTTGTCATACATCCATATGAGAAGACACACAAAAATGAAGGACATAGTGACTTCACTTGTGAAGTAAATAGGGTCTCTTCCCTTACTATCAAATAAATCATTATTCATCTCATTTCAAATACATCATAGCTAGGAAAGTAGGATATCATATAAGCTCATTAGGCTCTTAAATATGATTAATGTATCTTACTCTATTGGTGCCACATAAAAAAATATATACATTGACAACATAGATGTCTTGTTCAAATTGAAAAAATAAAAAGGTATGTAGTCATACCCAAAGAAAAAGAGCTATGGGTTTGGTAGAAAGAAATAAAATAGAATCCACATTTATTCTAGATATAGATACCATATTTGTTCTAAGTATAGATACCACATTTATTCTGATTTGTCAATATATTACAAAAATAACCTTTTCCCCTGCAACACACATATGTTAATCTAATCCCCCAATTTTAGTATTTATTTCCTAATGGCATTGAACACCATTTAAAATAAAATGAGGCAAGTTACAGTGAAAGAAAATCTTGAAATAATAACATTGGTCTTTATAGCTTAGTAGAAATTTTAAAAATTTATGACAACATCTACTAGTCACCCCTAATATCAATGTTTGAGTGCACTCTTAAGTATTTAACCCTTGAGAAACATATACATTGAATTAGCTCACATGTACATATTTGAAAATCAGAATTAGTTAAAAATATTTTTAGTATAATCAGTTTAGCATAATGTAAGTAACATTAGTTTAACATATTATCCCTCTATTGATAAATTTGAATACACCATTGCCTTTAAAAAGGCATTTTATCTTAATATACAAATCTGGAGAATAACCATTTTCTAGATCAAAATAAGTATGGCATGTGTAAACCATTCTATTTTATCTTTGTAAATCACATTGAAATATTGATATCTAAAAATACACGTCATCTCTGCAACAACATAAACATGTAGTCATTAACTAGACTACATACATTTAAATTAATTAGTGAAAGGAATAAAAAAATTACACTTTTAGAATCTATACCTTGCATATACAACATTGGCATCACCAGTCACAAATACCATTAAGGCTTGTTGATATATTCTTGTAGTTTGATCCATTCCCATTTCATTGATATGCACATTATTTTCATTTTCAGCAACAACTTCAGTTCCATCAACTTCATCTTCCACTACTGTTAACATCATATTATGCAATATGCAACACACAAGAATAGTTTTTTTTAGCATTTAAAAATTAGGTTGACAAATTCTAGATTGTATAATTTTCCATGTGTTCTTTAACCTTATAAATGCAAACTCAACAATAATCCATGTTGAGGACAACTTAAATCTAGATTCTCTTTTACTATTTGCCAAAGCTACACTCAATGGTGTGATCAACCATGGTAATAAAGGATACCCACCATCACCTATAATATACTCTCTTATGCTTGAAGGGCTAATGGAAACTGATGACCATTTAACCTATGCCAACCTTGACATAATTTAAATAATGCAGAATTTTTTAGTAGTCTAACATCATTAATAGAACTAGGCCATCCTGTGAAAACATCTATAAAATGCATATTACTATCAACAATGGCTTGTAATGAATTGTTGTAGTTGTGATCTCTATCATACCAATACATTAAAAACTCATTTCCTAGAAATTAAAATTGAATGTAAGTTACATCTATAGCCTTGAAATAATTCACAAAGCCTTGCCTTTGGTAAAATTATTCCTTTAAAATTTCACGATCCATTTAGTTGTTTGTCCATTGGACATACGAGTCATAATATGCCAGTATGTTATCTTTTGGTATAGTGAGCACACATGAATTATACAATAATAATGAGCCTACTTTTATTTAAAAATATGTAAGAAGAGGATGTGAAATAATTGTTTATTATATTAAACTACCTTGCTTGCCAATTATCTTCTCTATTACAATAGCCTAATGAAGAATAATATTAAGGAGTAGGTAGAGTTAAGTCATAAGAGAAATCACTATGGGATTGAGTGTAACTAAATGTGAAACTCATAGGATAACTCACAATGGTACTCAGTTGAATTCTAGGTAGAACTCTAGGTGGAACTCATCCTCTCACCCACTTAACCTCCTATCACACCTAAGTAAGATGAAGCTACATGTGTAGGAATTATCCATTTAATAAGTAAATATCATAATAAATATCTTACACTAATAATACTTTGGAAATCAGTGCTACATTACATTAATACATTTATTCACAGTTCTTACAATGGTTGAATTTTTGTAACAAAAATGATCACAAGTGTTAATCATTGTCATGCCAAAGGATAGTTGGAGAACTATAATGGCCACTTGATTTCCAATAGGAAACACCCTACTCTTTTTAGTTGTGGATAATGAAATTGGAATGCCACTTTGAGTAAGGTCTTCATGCAAAGATTTAAAAAGTGATTCAAATAATTCATAAGGCAACCTAAAAATCTATGAAACCATTGATCATCACATTTAAGTTAAAATATATAGTGGCTCCACCAATGCAAGGAATGTGGTTTTATATACCACTCTCTTTGAATCCTACCTTCCCATTGAAAACTAAAAATCTTTTAAAATAATTAGAAAATTTTATTGGCTAATGATTATATAAATCTACATATCTATGACTTGTTTCTCTACATTTTTGAGTTGTGGTATGACAAATGACTCTTTCTTATGGCTCTTTGATATGGTCTAAATATTAGTCGAGTCTTGAAGATCATACCAAATCTACAATGCTGATTAAAAATTAATTGATGTGCATGCTATGAGGACTTTTATTACTCATCTTGAATGAGAATCCATTGCACTATTGAAGAATGCCCCATATAAACTAGTATATAAATAACATGAAATGTGTATGCCTCCATACAAAAAAGAGAGTTTTCATCAATTGTTTGATCATAAACTCAAAGTTTTGAAACATATATATAAAAACAACCAAATTATAAAAGCATAGTCCATAATGTTAATCTATAAACAATATATAATGATACGATGACATAGAAATTAAACCTTTGCAATGATTCCATATGTGGATACATGATGTTATTAGAGCTATGACATGAATCCAAACATTTTGAAGCTATGAATCAAACATTTCCCATTAAGACACTCCTTTGAGTAAATAAGGGTGACCTTTGGATGAGACTCTCAACCTTCCTCTTTTATGGATATGGGGTCCCTTAACCTCAAGTGTACTACTCAAAAACAATTAATTTGACACTTTAAAACTATGCATGTTTAAGTGGAGTAAAGGTCCACACTACAAACGTGTAATTAATTTTTAACGAAAACATTCTTGTGAGCTCCAAAATATAATATAGAGAGACAAATAGGTCTTCTAGAATAAAAGATGAAAAGTGATAAAAATAGATCAAGTGATAGCAAGAGCTCCAAAAGTGATAGCTAAATTTTGAAGATTATTTTTTTAAAGATAGGACTTGTTAAGCCAGAAATGAATTAAGAAAGAGAATTCAATTAAAAAACCTCTAAAAAATGGCTTTAGCTTGATGGAAAAAAATATATAAAAACTATGATATATAAAATACTATAAAATACTTATGTGCCTTTGATACAAATATTTTCTATAATATTTTTATGAAATTGTGATTGATTGAGGTAGGCATGTAAAATTCTATTATTAAGACTGCTTAGCCACAACATATTTTCAAAATAGTAAAATTCATTTCTATTCATGATTTTGATAATTTAGAAATGATCATTCAGGCATGGGTGCCCTTGGAACATGTAGTATACTCGAAAAAAGTTCTATATCCAAGGCATAATGAAGTTTTTACTTTTATGAAATGGTTTTACACTGTAATATAATTTCCAGTATGTATAGTAGAAAAACTATTTGGAAGAGTTCAATATCTTATGTGACATTGTTATTTGAAGACACTCTTGTTTACAATTTTATCGACAAAAATTATGTGGTATGTGTTTCAACATGGGGACTATATAGTGCTATATGTCAAACTTAAAATGAATTTGAATAAGCACAATCAATTTGGTTGCATATACAATACAGGAAATAACTATTTCAAAAAAAATAATATATAAGAGATCATTTTCACCCTACTAAAGGAAACCTGCATACATAAAGGAAATCGTAATCTCAACCACCATGACAACTTGACTTGCTATGAAATACTATTTACATTTATTTGACTTTGTTAAAGAAAGAAATGTCTTGATAAAAAGAATTCAATTATAAAACCTCTAAAAAATCGCTTAACCTTGATGAACAAAAAGATAAAAAATAGTGATATCCAAAACACTACCAAATACTTGTGTGTCTTCGATACTCTATAGTATTTATATGAAAATGTGACTGATTGAGGCGGGCATACAAAATTCCATTATTAAGACTGCTTAGCCACAACATGATTTCAAAATAGTAAATTTCATTTCTATTCATGATTTCAATAATTTAGAAATGATCATCCTAGCATGGATGCCATCGTAACACAAAGTATACTGAAAAGAAATGCTATATCCAGGGCAAAAATAAGTTGTTACTTTTATAAAATGGTTTTACTCTAGGATATTGCATTATAATATAACTTCCATTATGTATATAAGAACAACTATTTTTAAGAGTTAAATATCTTATGTGCCATTGTGATTTGAAGAAACTCCTGCTTACAATTTTATCAAAAAACATTCTATGTTATGTGTTTGGAATCATTGTGTTGATGTGTTTGAAAATAAATCAAAGCTATGTGTTTTAGCATGGAGAGTAGACGTTGAAGAATAAATTTATCAATTTCATGACTTATGGGTGTGGCCTATATGATTCCAAAACTCATCAAATACTACCTAAGGAAGAAAGAAAAAATTGTGTCAACCAGAACCAAGGTTGTGATTGAACACTATAACAAGAACATAAACATTATTTTTTGGTTAATTAGGATATATTTTTTTGTCAATTAAGATGAGCTAAAGGGATAACCCAATGGGCATTTATAGCAAAGACCTATGTTCAAATACCTAAAAGATAGATACTACAACAAGAGGAAAAGATTTTTTTTAGTGGGGTAACAAGTTTAGCAACTATTATGGATATCTTTATTCTGCATAAGCCATTGTTTTAGAAATAATAAAAGTTACCCATGATGATAAACATCCTAAAGCAAATTTCAAATGATAGAAATGTGATGCAACAAAAACCATTTCAAATTCAGTGGACAGGTCATGTTGGTTCTTATAATGGTTTAGGGGATTATTTCAAATAAAGAAGTGTAATATTCTATAAATTAAGTAATTTTCAAGGGGTAATAATTTATTAGTGAATAATTTTGGAGGTACAAATCATGAAAAAAATGCTAATAATCTTCCAAAACAAATCAAACAAAATGATAAGAGTCTTTTAAAACTAATCAGCTAAAAAATGATAAGAATAACCTTGAATGAAAAAAAGATATTTTTGACTAGTTCTAATAATTTTAGTTCAGACCAATAAAGCAGGGTCCTGGTCATTACTTACATCGCAAAAAGGTGCTAACATGGAAATTTCAAAGGAAGCTATAGCTAAAGTGTCATGGATTTTTTACAATCTACCCCACCCTTAGTTCTGGTATTATCCATGACTACTGCTCTTGCTTTAATATTCTCTGTGCTTGTAGGCAAGGTTTTCAGCCCTGGAAGAGGGAAAAACCTTCCTCCCAAAAATATTGGGCTGCCTTTAATAGGGGATTTCATTGGATTCCTGACAAGGGTGACAAGTGGGTTGCAGACAAGGTTGTAAAATATGGCAATGTCTTCAAAACATCATTGATAGGCTGCCCAATAACTGTCCTCATGTCTTCATTCCCAAAATCCATGTTACTGAAAATCAATCACAATGTCTTCTTTCTGCAATGGAAGTAATGACTAGGACCCTGCTTTATAGGTCTGAACAATTAAACATTCTAACTAAAATCAATAGAAGTCATCAATTTTTTTTTCATTCAGGGTTATTCTTATCATTTTATCTGGTTAGTTTTGAAAGATTCTTATCATTTTTTCCTGATTTAGGCCTCCAAAATCATTCGCCAATAAGTTATTGCCCTTTGAAAATTTCTCAATTTATAGAATATTACACTTTCTTATTCAAAATAATCTCTTCTTGTTTTAAAGCATTTTGGAAACCACTAAACCAATATAATAACCAACATGACCACTCATTGCTAGTCATAGCTAGTGTACAAGCATCACTTCTCTCTGTCAATTGAAATGATCTTTAGTGGACTGGGGTAAAAGTCCATTTATCATCCTCTCTACATTTCTATATCATTTGAAATAATATTTGTTACATCATATATTGAAATTGTCAAACATTTACAAATTTATCATTTTGAATGTCTCTTATTCACATTTATATAGACTGAAAGAATCTTAAGACCTCTCAAATATTTTGATGGAATTTGGAGCTTTTTAACAACCACTAATGGCCATCACTTTCAATGCTAATATCATGACTACTATTATTTTTCAAGTAAAAAGTGATTGGTTGTTAACTTTGAAAATTAAAAAAAAGATATGTTTCCATGTTAGTCAAAGAGTACAAGGTATTGATTTTTTTCTTATTGAATTTTTTCATCATAAAGGAAGAAGGTGCTTAGGTAGTGGTCTCATGGAGGGCGCTTTTGTTCCCATTTTTAATAAGCAGATGACCCTTTCAGAAAATAAAAGACACGAAAACAAGAATTTTTAGAATCTTTTTCTAAAATTAAGGAGCAACAAATTTTTAGGATGAAATTTTAAGTTTATGTAGGTGAAAAAAGGTACAACTTATAATATTTACATCCATGACATTTATCATAAGTTCACTTACATCATAATTACAAATTGATATGTAATGCGATGTAAATAAAATCAAAAAAATAGTAAATTTCACATGTAAATATAAAATATACATAATGAGAAGCACCTAACTTAGAGAATAATGTTGATTTTTTAGCCCCATATGAAATAATAATGATCATTAACCAATAATATGTATAAACATTAGATGATAAAAATAGAAAATATGCATAGTTAAAGGAATCCTATTGTTGAATAATATATATGTGTATATGCAAAGTTATATGTCATAATTCAACATAAATAATATGTTATATATCAAGAAAAAATGTAAACCATAACATGTACATAAACAAAATGTGACATATAAGCATATAATGTGGGCCATATAGGCATACGAAATTGATTGTGCCTACAACTAGACCCCTAGCACAATAACTATCTCTCCTGATCCTCATTACCTCCAAATAAATTTCACTTTATTGGTATAGATGTAGAGTTAGGGGTGTTGGATGCCTCAACATGAGGAGAGACTCTCCTCTCAACATGTGAGTCATCCCTTATTTCATCCATAATATCTAAAAAATATTTTTTACACAACATATGAAATATAAAAATTAATGTATTAAAATTGTATATTGAAAATGATAATTTTTTCAAGAATAAAATTTTGCTAAATGATTCTACACTCATCGTATTCCATCTAAATGGTTGTTTAGGGCTACAAGACCACATATACACCTGTGATGTAGAATTCTATGAATCATACATATATCCTTAGATTTAGATGTGCATACATTTATGTAAATATGACATAGAATATCATTGTTTGAAGCTAAAGAATAATTTTACTATGTGTTCTCACTAGTCTCCATCACTGAATCATGACCTGCTGTGGAGATAGTGGATCCTTCAATGTAGATGCAACATTAGGAAAACCTTATTTTCATCCATGAGTGGTACCCATAGCATCCCTCATCATCTACAAAACCAATAAATGAATATTGTGTGAATCCAAAGAACATGATAAAAATCTATGACTCTAATATATATCATAAAACATAGTTTTTTGTTCAAGGGAAAATAAACATACATGAATAAATATGTCATTTAAAACTTTCTAAACTTGTGTATAAGGTACACCCATACTAATTGTGGCCTCTATAATAGATTCAAGGCCTATTGAGCTACCCAAAATATCACCAATCATCTAGAAAAAAAGTAACAAGTTTAGTCAAATAAATTAGTCAATTAGGTCAAAACATACTATAAAATTAACTTAATATTCTTTTACCCTCATAAGAAAACTATAATTAAAATTAAACCTATGTATCAAATATAGATGGTGAATTCAATAAATTCTGAGTAATAGGTTGACATATCATGAGAGGAATTGGTAAGCTAGTATATCTAACATAGTGTCTGGCATGCTAGTGTCATGCACTGTTGAAGCATCTACAGGTGGCATACGGTCTAGCATATTAATCTCATGAGCTCCTGAAGCATCTACATATGGCATATGCTTTGGCATGCTAGTCTCCATAAACATACTTTATGTATATCACACCTAAATAGGAGGTCCCGTATACTTCTTCCCACATGATGTGTAATAATGCACAGTAAATTTAATATGAGTAAGAGGAGGGACACTAAAAACTATACCAACACCACCAAAACAACTACCAAAACTACCACTACCACTGCCACCAAAACCACTACCACCAACACCACTAATACCACTACCACTATCACCACCTATAGGATGAGTATAAAGCTTCAATGTATGCATACCATGCTCAATTATAACTTATGTCAGACTCGTAACCACCTCAAGGATTTCCATCTATTTATTACGATGATTTTTTTAAAGAATAAAGGCATGTGATATTATCCTTCTATTTCTCTGAGCTCAGTTATGATAGTTTTGATCTTTCCTAGCACTAGGACTATCAAATGAAGACCCACCTCTCCTACCTTGGGAGGCCTTCATATCAAAATAGTTTGGAATTTATTGCATCACAAACTCACAATATAATTTTCTCAAAAAGTATAATGGAACCTCATTAGTCTTACATGGAGTCTCATCAAACACCATCCATCACTTATCCCAAAAATTAATTTTCATCTCCTCATGAACACACCAATTTATACTAATATGTTCACAATTCATTGATGGAGATTGGTTGGTTCCACGCTTAAAAAACAAAGTGCACACAACCTTTGTTATTTTTTGCTTAACATCGTTATATGATAATTTGTCATAATAAAATTATTTCATGGCCATGGATCTACAAGAGAAGTGCAAAGGGAAAAAATGTTAAAATGGCCATGGGTTTGAGATGAAAATAGAAAATGAAATGAAAAAACATAAGGATGTATGCCCTTTATATATTACAAAGGGCGTATGTCCTTGAGGCTCATGCACAAGCCTAAGCCTTGATAATTTTAAAAAAAGGGCATACACCCTTTGTAAAAAAATTCAAAGTTGGGGGAATGTCATATTCCCCCCCGCCGCAACTTTTTGCATCAACATAGACATCACTATGGCCATGATGAGCCCCACAACCATCTCTATCAGCCAAATCTCACCTAACTTACCATTGAGATTTGAATCTAGGTGGAGATGGACACAACCAAACCACCTTTCACTCATATCTCCTTGGATACAAGATTAATTATTGTTAGTTCAGCCTATAAATAATTTAAATTTAAAAAAAAATATAACTACTAACTTCTCTTAATTAAAGTTAGTTAAATGTTGTGTATTATTATATAAAGTTGAAAGCATAGTTAAGGCTCAAATTGATATTCAAAAATTGTTCACCAACATATGGTGATTTGTGTGTGTGTAGTTTTTTTATAAATTTATAATAAAATGTCATGATTGGTTCAAGTCTAATTGTTGACATTGTTATATTTTTTTAAATATCTATTGTTTTCCACTTCTTTATTTAAAATATCAATCTTTCAAAGTCCAAGACATTGGTGTCTTTAATATAAATACGATGTTTGGTTTTTGATGAGTTTTTAATTAGAAATAACTTACTCACCCTTTTTTTATTATGTAAATATCATGTTCCTTACATTATTTGTTAACAAAATGACAAATTTCTTTAATATATTAATCTTGTAAATCCCATTTCTTTGAGATGGTTCTATACAATCTTTTGATAATTTCATAATCCCCTATTTTTTGTAATATTGGAATGTTTAAGTAGAAGTTTATTAAAAAATAATAAAATATTATAAGGTTACATATTAAAGTGGTTGATTGTTATACACGTCCTAGACACTATGCTAGAAGAGAAGTTTTGACTTAGAATACAACACAAGAAAATAAAAAATAACATCACATCACATCACCCAAAATGACTTTGATATACCCTTTTCCAAAGACAAAACATCATTTTTTGCCTTTTTTCTTTATGACCTCTATTGAGACATCTAAATGGGGACTAGTAATAACTATCTATAGTGAATGATCAAATGAGGCTTGATCCTTATTAGAATCAAAAGATTCATATTCATGAGATCATTTGATTCTTACACCTATAATTATGTCTACAAATGTCTTATTGTGAGAGGGGTCTTCCATAGGTGTTTCTACCCTAGCCTCTGATCCATCATTCTTTCTTGTTCCGTATTTATAATTTACCTTGACCTCAAATGTATCTATATCAATTAATGCTTTTGATTCTTCATCTTTTGAAGGTGGAGGTTCATATGGATGCCAAACATTGAATTTAAGGGGTTGGTCCATTTTTTTTGGTTTATTCACTTGTAGGCATGCTCCCTAGAGATGCTTAGTTTGATGATAGAACTAACATCTAAAATCTATGTTTTCATAATCTAAGGTTTGAATCCAGCTAAAATTATCATGTTTCAACTATAATCTATCTAGGAGACCTTTGTTGAGGTCCATATCCAGACAAATATAAGCAAAAATGAAAAGTCCTTATTTATACCCCTCGCAATCTATCTTGATGAAACTTCCCAAGAAATTTCTCATATCCTCACACACTGAAGGGCACCAAAAAGGAAGAGGAAGATTTGGGAGTCAAACCCAAACTGACATTTTGGACACCACCAAAGTGGTAAGATCAAAATATAAAAATGAAGGGGTAATGAATAGCCCAAATATAACCCAAAGACAAATCCTCTCCTAAAAAATTCTCTAATAATCATTAAGTGAGTAGAACTAAACTATAAAAAGACTGATTTAGTGTTCTTCCTTCTTAAAATTTTACATATCTTGTTATAAATGCCTTCAACCTAAGGTAGAAAATATAGTGGGGTATTTCATGAGAAATGAAATTATCTTTTTATAAGAACCTAATTATATAATCTACATTCATTTTTCTCATTCCAATGATAGATCACAAAGTGAAAAATATCAGACAAAAATATCTAGACACAATTTTCTCTAGAAAGTCTCATCTCTATCTTATAGACCATGAAAATATTAGATTTCAAATATTATGTTGTCAAATATCAAATAAAATGTGTTTGTAATTTAATTGACACATAAAGATTACTATTATTATGCTAATAAATGTTCTAAAATAACATTGAAGGGAGTGGGGAGTTGCGATGAGCTGTAATGTCTATGAGTGTGCTCACTTATAGTTTTGATCTTAACTTTAACATCCATTTAAATATCCATTACAAGTTTTTTCTTTTTTATTAAATAATTCAATCAAAAAATTGTAATATTTAGTCAAATGGTAGACTTTGGACCCCTTTTTTCCCCAATTTTTTTTGAGATTGACATATTGGTATAGTTAGATTGACATGATTTGCCATCAATCAGTGATAAATATACAAAGAAAGTAATGAAATTGTTAATAATTATGGTATTGAAAAATTCAAAATAATAACTTTAATATTGACCTACCTTGAAAATTTTCATATAAATATCTTTAAGATATATATACTGATATAATTATATAATGTGAGAGTGGAAGACCTGAATTTTTTATTTAACATCCTTTACAACAAAACCAGTCTATACTACCTCCATCAAAAGTAGTATAATGAACTAAAAAATGTTATGTTGTCAACTTTTAGTTTTATTGAACTAAAAAATAAAATGAAAATCCATTTATATGACACATGAATATTATTACTATACATGTTATGTATGTTTTTAGTGAGTTACGAAAAAATATGATGACTTCAGGGCAATTAAATCTACATTAATTGTTAATGTGTCTCTATTTAGGTAGAAGATAGTTCTAACAATTAATGATAATTACTTTTAATGTCATTTAGATTAAATTGTATTGTAAGATCTAAAAAAATGCATGGAAAATATAATTTCTTTTTGATTCCTCTCTAAAATTGTTAAGTTTTAGTAAGATGATATATTCTCATGTTAAAAGTAAATGATTTTGTTTTCTATCTCATGTACTTGATGCACACAAACCTTTTCTTTTGGTATATATGCTTGAAAGATTTAACCCATCTCTCAAAAGGGGCATACATTTCACCTACATTTATCTCCAAGATCCATGGTCAAACACATTTTTGTACTATTGTTCTTCTCGATGTAATGAAAATTACAAGTTTATTTTTTAAGATGTACACAATGTATGACACTTGTTCCCACCATAAAATATATTTAGGACATTTCCTAACCTTACTATTTTTACATTACATCAGATTTATTTAGATTTAATTTTTTATCACTAAAATTTGTTCCTAAATATGCATGTAAGATTTAACATAGGTATTTAGAATTAGACTATTATATTATAAGGAAAATATTATTTAGAACAAATTTAGAGATGCAAAGAACTCAGATTAGGGCTTCGTAACATTTACTAAAAAAAATAGTTGCATCATTTCCAATTTTTCTTTTCCAAATTTTAATATATTATTATCATGATCAATTGTTTACTTATATTTACTCTTACATGTTTCATAGGAGCATCCACACATATCTAAATATGTTGTAGACTCATACATGGGTCGCTACCAAACCACCAAATAAACTAGGTGTATCACAGCTTTTCCTTTCTATATTTCAACAAATTATTGATTGATTGGGAACTTATCCACATGCACATATTTTTTAGGTCTACATGAGCATTAGATTTTTTATAGGAGTATGAGAGTTTTTGTAAGTGCTTCAAGAGCACAAAATTTTCCATAGTCTCCATTTATTTTTATTTCACTTTGATATGTATGTGCACATACACCAAAGTGGAGTGTTATTTAGACACCTAATTTTGACATGGGTGTAGTTATTAGTTATAAAATCACATTATTATATTGTTAGAATAACTTATTAATTATACCATTAAGACTTAAGTTTACATAACTAATAAGGAAATTTCCTATTTTTTTAAAATTTTCTTATTTTAGTAAATAAAGTATTTAGAAATACAACTTAATGAATGTTTCCAAAACACATATCTAATACCTTAAAGTCTAATTAGCACACCAAAGTGGACTCTTGAAACCAGTTAAAACCACTTAAATTTAAGCACCCACATGTATATATGAAGCTCTTCAGAATTTATATAACAAAACCTCTCCTCACCCATTTGGAAATGGGCAATGAGAAGTATTGTTTAAGTCATTTCTAAGATTTATTATGAAAGAGAGTTTTGTTATTCTATCAAATTTTATTTATATAATATTACATGTGGATTTTTATATAAGCATGATATTGTTGTGTAGATTTATTGAAATAATTTGTGTGATGTTACTAGTTTCACTTCTATGATATCTATGATGCTTATGTATTTATCTATCATTGGTTCATATTAGGATCTTATTGACACTTTTTCTCTATGCTCTTGCATATTTCTAATATTTTTGCTAATCATTTCTTTTCTTTTCTCTCCTCCTATTTCTTTGAGTTTATGAAACTTTCTCTAGAAAATGTACATTGTATAGTTATGGCACCAAAAAAATGTAAAATATATGATTTTAGAGTGAGCCCTTGTGATCCTTATTTTGCATCTCATGTGCTATGTGTTCCTTATTTTCAATGTTTTTCACCCTTATATGTTAGCTTGCATTCTACTAAAACTTTAATTTGAATTCAAGAATTTCATAAATACATTAAAACAATATTCAATTTATCAAAAAAATCAATTACAAATATTTTTACCAATAAAAAAATTATTATATTAAATAATTTTAATTATAAAATTAAATATTATTTTATTATTTTAAATTTGATTAAATTTTTTTACCATGTTTAATAATAAATGTTATGTATGACATAAATTAATTTATCTCTCTAACATATAACCCTAATTGAATGTGTAAACTTTAGCTTACAACCTTGACCCTTATTTTCGATGTACTAATGACATTTTAAGAAGTCTATTTTAAATTATTTCCATTTTATATAAAATGTTTCAATTTGAAAATTTGACATACTCCTAAATAAGCATATTCTAGCTCTAACTTGATTTCATGTTTATTTTTACATTTCCTAATTATGTATATTAGGCCAGAAGCATTATATTTGGAAACCAATTCCACATATTTTGAAAAGATGGTTGACATCTGGTAATTCAATCGATAATAGTAATGGATCTATAGTGGACCATGGATAATATATTTTGAACATCCACATCACCCTTTATGTTTACATTTGCTTAGATGTTCTTGTGGTCATATAGGTGCTTGGGCTGCCATGTCATGTGCTTTGGCTACCATTTCAGGACTAATGTAGGTCCCCAACCATATTCGAGACTTATCTTTGCTCTATTAAATTTTGAAGACCCATTTTTCATGATTGGGTCTATGTGAATCCTCACATCTTCACCACCACCATGGGCTTCTTATTTCTTGATTAGAGTATTGAGATTCCACTTGTTGCTCACTATTGGAAGATGTTTTGAATGTCATCCCTACCTTTTTGGAATCCAACCAGTAAAGTCTTTCACATGTGAAAGATATATTGATATAAATAGATGAGAGAAGAATGGGGTTGATGGAGAGCATTATAGATGGCTTAGTTTCTTAAAGGAACCCAAAAAAAAACTATTATGTGATTGACACTTCCCTAATTTCTAAACATTTTACTAATAGTTACCCTAAAGGTGCGAATTACACACAAAGAGATGTAAGTTTTTATTTTTGATAAATTGGGGTTTTGTAAAGTGAAAGAGCATAAATTAATAATTTTACATCACTCAAAATCTATGACCGATGACATTATATATATTTTTTATGCATTAAGTGTTAAGTAAGAATAATCTAATATTTATGGTAGAGGTAATGGTGACAAATGAATGGTGTGTTACTTCATTTGACATGGAAATGAATTGTGATAGGATGAAACATTTCATTTAATGGTGATATCAATATATGACCAAGTGATGGGAAAGGGAAAGGTCATATAGAATATTAAAGTGATGTAAGTTTTCAAGATGAAATGGGTAGTGATGGTGAGAGGTAATGATAGGGTTTTTTGGAGATGGGCTTGAAAAATCTTGGGTAGATACACATGCAAAGTTTAATGATATGTCACATCCATCAATGCAATTTTTAGCTTAAACTAAACTATTTTAGTTACCTAATACATTATTGAAACAAGTGTCATCACAATGAAAATAGGTGTCAAATATCCAATAACTCCTCTAAAAATATAGAAAATGTAATACGTGTCAATTTAGACAAGTCTAAAACTAATGAGATTATTTATTTATTTATTTTTATATATAAAACCAAATTAGATGTAAATTGGGAAGGCTTCCTCAATGAAATATGCCTTATATATAATCTAATCAATTGATGCAAGATGCCATATGTAAATAGATGTGATCTAAGCTTTTTCCATTTTCATTCTCAATCTCAACATGATGCATATCTATTGTATGTTTTAAATTAAAAAATATATCTTCTTTATGTATAATATGTTTAAGAACATCATATTACATTACCTTAATTAGTCAATTGTGGTAGGTCTCAATTGATATCATATGTTGTACACTATTCTAAAACAATGGAAATTCTAATTATAATGTGGGTGAATTGATAATGATTTTTTTTCAAATTTTTTATAAACAACTAACAAATATTTACTATAAAAATGTAGATTATTGAAAATAATGTCTTGTTAATGGGGATTTTTCCAAATTTCCTAACTTTTAGGATCTAAACCTTGAAAGTATAAGGAAAAATACCCAAACTTCAATTTTTTAATTTGAAGTCTAATAAACATGTTTTAATGATCAACTCACACCCGGGTCAACTAAGATTACCTTGATAGCAATGTTGAATGGATTTTTAATATTTATTAATAAAGGAAAGATCGATGAAGAGGTGTAAATCATGTTATGTGTTTACACATGCAATGCCTAAATTTGGTAAGTTAAAAATCATATGCAAATGCCTTGCATTACATGTCATGCCAAGAGAGAGTGCCAATTGAGTTCAATTCATTCTTATAACTCATACAAAGATTTTATCTTGTCGTATATCTTTGTTGGCTGGGATTTATTTACTTATCAAGTGCTCTCCATAATTTTTGATGACTTGTTTTATTTTTTGTTTAGTATGTCTCCCATGAATACTTTAAATTTTAGATATTTACTACAAATTTCTCCTTGTTGGATATGTGTGGAGATGTAAATTTTGGTATTTCTTGGTTATTTCTTGTTTCACCATTTCTTTGTTCAAAATAAAAATATTGATTCTATTTTTTAAGAAATTTTTAGAAACAATGATATTCAATTTTATGATATGCAAAATGATAAGGATAGTAAGTATACCAAAACCATTAATGCAACAAAGAACAATCAGAGGGAAATTATAGGGTATTTTAGGGATGGGATTGAAAAATCTTAGACATATACATGTGAAAATTTTAGTGACATGTCATATCTATTAATGAAATTTGTAGCTTCCAGCAAACTATTTCATTTCCCCAACAAATGATTGAAACAAGTATCATCTTAGTGAAAATAGATGTCAAATATCTAATGGATCCTCTCAAATTTTGGAAAATGCACAACATGTCAATTTAGAGAGTCTTAAACTAATAAGAGAAGATTATTGTTGATTTAACTATATAAAACTAGATTAGATGAATCTAAAACCAATTAAATGAAAAATGGAAAGATTACTCAATGAAAAACATGTTCTATAGAGTTTAATCAATTGATGCATGAAGCCATATGAAAATATATATGGATACATATATTTACAAGTTATTTCCATTTTCATTCTCAATCTCAACATCATGTATATCTATTTTATTAATTTTTATATGATAAGCAATTGGTTGTAGACATTTGGTTTTTGTGATTTGTTTTAATTTTTGACTCTTAGCTAACATTTCTTCGAGGTGTGATTTTATACCTAATGCATTTTAATTGATCATGTATATATATTTTTAAATGATTATAAATATATAGTGTTTTCTTATCAAAATATAAATATTGTTTATATATAATATGCTAAAGAACATCTTATTGCATCACCTTAAGTAATCAATCATGGTAGGTCTCAGTTGATATCATATGTTGCACTATTCTACAAGGATGGAAAATTTGGTTATAGTATGGGTGAAATAAAAATAAAAATGATTTCAAAAACTTCATAGAAAGCTAACAAATATTTATTATTAAAATATAGACCGTTGCAACTAATGACTTGCTAATAAGGATTTTTTACAAATTTATTATTTTCTAGGGTCTAAACACCAAAAGAATAAGTAAACACACCCACATCTCAATTTTTTAACTGGAAGACTAGTACACTTGCACTAATGATCAACCCATACACAGGTTAGTTGGGATTACATTGCTAGTAATGTGGAATGATTTTTTAATATTTATTAATATGGGGAAAGATTGATGAAGAGGTGTAAAGCATATTGTGTGTACACATGTAGTGCATAAGTTTAGAAAGTTCATAACCTTAAATATATGCCCTGCATTGTATATTATGCCAATAAATAGTCCCATTTAAGTCAATACGTTCTCATAACTCGCACAAGATTTTAGTTGGTTACATAGATTTTTTTGGTGGGATTTGTTGACCCATCAATTGCTCTCCATTATTTTCAATGACTTATTTTGTTTCTATTTAGTATTTTTTATGCATACTATAAAGTTTAGAGATTCAGTACAAATCTATCCTTGTTGCATATGTGTCGAGATGTAAATTTTGGGTATATCTTGATTCTTTTTTGTTTTACCATTTCTTGGTTTAATAAATAAAAATATTGATTTTATTTTATAGAGCATTTTTAGAAATTTTGATAGTCTAGTTTCTGATATGAAAAAGGATGAGGATAATAAGTATACCATAACCATTAATGCAATGAAGAAAAATCATAGGGGAATGACCATGACAGGTATTCTGAAAGGAAAGGGCTTATGTAGCCCAATGATGGAGAATAATCATAATGAAAATATCATGGTTGATATTATGAAATTAATGGAGTTTTTTTAGCCTAGGGATGGCTCTACTAAACAAATTTGATATCACACCAGGGCATCCTAGGAAGTGCAACCTGAATAACACTATATATATGCAACAACAAAAAAATGTATACCAAGTAGGGAATAATAAGGGCACAATTTGTTCCAAAATAATAGTAAAAAAATTTAAATTTATGAAATTAAAGAGTCTAAAGTAATAACAACTATTAAATATTTATATGAAAAACATTATGAATTTTCATCATGTTGTGTATTTACACACTCTTTTCATTTAAATTACGAAGTCTTTTTTTTTAAAGAAAACACTAACTAAACAATAATATATTTGTGCATGCTGTCTTCCTTGTCAACATACCTATATTTCATTTGTACATGATATGATTTTGAATTCAAATCCTCACTGGGTATGGAACTTTTATGTAATGTATTGTATTGATGTAGTAGTCAAGAATACTAAAAATAACTCAAATAGTGAGTTTCAATTTTTTTACTCAATACCAATCATCTTTCATATCTTTTGTTTACAACAAAGACTTTAGACCTATCAATGTCCATTTTTGATTTTTTTTTTGGTTATAGTATTAATGTGTGGTGGAAGTAGCACTAAAATTTAAAATTATAAACAAAAACCACACATTTTCATAAAATAAACAATTTTCTTAAAAAATCATCACAAAATACTGATAATACCTTGAAATTTATATGCTATTTAGAGTTAATACTGGAGAAGTGTTGTTTCAATTTGACTCTCTTGTATTTCTCAAATATCATTTGCTTAAATGATGACTTGTTTTAGGGAGTAGCAGAGACATAATGAAACTACACCATGGATTGTATATATTATATTGACATTTAAAATAATTAAAATAACAACCTAAAAATGGAAAATTAAATGTATTTTTAATTTATCTTGCTCTTCTCTTATTTTATGAATAATATTGTCATCAAATGTTTTAGAAGGCCCTAAGCACATTCAAATCCTCATTATAAAACATACTCATTACTTTGGCATAATTTTCATATTTTCAGATAGCAATAGCATATGCATACATAAATATGATCATACAGGTCCAACTTGTTTAATCCAACCAAATGAAGTATCAACGAACTCATGTAAAATGTTCTATGAGATTTGATCCTTTCCCTCACAAGCATACAAGCTCTTAATGTAAATAAATAGATATTCCCTTGGTGTAATCTAATGTAGAGACAACACAAATAGGCATTGGCATTCTTATGTCATTATAGACAATCAAAATTATATGGAAAAAGTGAGAATTCCCATACCATAGTGAAGTTTGATAAAAAATGAGCTAGAAAATACATAAATGAACTGCCTAATCCATCTCACATTCAAGAATTAAAATTCACATGGCTCTCTATAACGATAGAGATCTAAAAGTAACTAAGAAAATTTTAAGTAAATCTACACATATCTAGTATAAAATTTACATCGCAAACATTTTAGTCCTATCTACCATACACTCTATCACATCTTCTATGGTGGAATTTTTATTTTTAACTAAACTAAGTAGCTTACCAACAATACCTCCTTTGATGCCCTTAGCCAGCCTTCTAGGGTTGATACAAATAATTTTACATTGTGAGAAGTTCTTATGATTGCCATTTTGTACTGGGCTTGATTTTATTTCTAGAATGGCCTTCGCTGGGTGAAAATGCTATTGTAACATAATGTATAAATACAATGAATTCAATAGTAAAATAAAATTCTATTACATATAATAATGAGTTACATCTAAATTTCATTATCTTCACAAATGATGCAATATCATAAGGGAAAATGAGAACATTAGGGATGGAAATCATGTGCAAAGCCTTTGGGGTAACATAAAGGTCCAATGTTAAACCAAAACCTACTGGGAAAAGTGGGTAGAAGTTTTTCATAGGGAACAAGTTTACATCTTATTAGTTAAAATAAAGATACCTTTATAATCATTTTAGTTAAGGTATAGAAACCAAAAAAATAAGAAACACATTCTCAAGAAAATTCATGTGCTGATTTAGAACATGAGTTGCAAGCCTTGCAAGCTAGTATTTGAGCTACCTTTAGGAATTCTTGAGATTTCTTCACCACTAAGATGCCCTAGGACATATAATGTACAACAAAAAATGGTAATCTACAACACCACACTACTTTTTATTTTAAGAGAAGCTAGATGATCATTCATTTATAGGTTTTATACACAAAATAATAAAAGCATGAAATACCTTAACAACCTAGATTTACAACACATATTATATGCATGTATTTAGTGATTTTCCTCATGTTACATTTGAGAATGAAAAAAGAGTAATAATAATTCACATTGGAAAAAAGGATGCCAAACATTACAAAATTTCAATAGTAACTAAATTAAGTCTTTAAAGTCATCCATGTTAAATTTATGTTGCATAGACATTGATAAGATATATGAGCATTTGATATTTAGACATAATACATCATATCCATTAACTAAAGGTGCATGTCATTAAAAGGGTAAGAAATTCCCCCATGATTATTTTTGTTTATGGATAAAACACAAAGAAAACCATTAAGATACTTGTGTAAATACAAAATCATGGTGTGCATCAAGTGTAGATGGCATAAGGAAAACACATGAACCAAACCCTATTTCTTCAAAATAATCTCATAATTGCATGCATTATACAAAATAATTTATACTGTCACATTGCCATATTATATATTTAATATTATATATTATATTAGTAATATAATAGAATATTAATATATAATATTATATTTATACCTCTAAGGCTTCACTTATCCAAGAATGGGTGCACCTTTATCATCATGAAATATGCCATCAGCTTCAACCCAACCCAGGTTTACTTTTGTATCCCCATCAAAATTCAGCTCAATGGTAATACATTAAAGAAGTGCCCAACCAACCTATAAATCACCTTTTATAATTCTGCCAACCGTTATATCAAGGATATATAATAATAATATTATAATTAATAAATATTATTATTTACAAATTCCTCATTTATTATTTAGAAGAATTTTTTATATGTCTACTCCATGATTGGTATAACTTTATTTTTATTTTTGAAGATATAAAGAGTTATTTAGGACTCACTGTCACCAACCATCACCATCATCGCTCAACTCACCTTGAAAATTTTCATTGCTTACATGCTATATGGCTTTGCCCTTCCCAACCTCTTCTTCATTGTTCAATCTCACTGTGAAACAAAATGTCACCTCCTAACATAGCTTATTACCATTCCCTATTAAGAAACACACCACTTAATTTTCCATTACCACCTCCACTAGGATTATAAGATTATTGTTGCTTAATACTTTATGTACAAAAGGTGAGACACGGGTATCGATCCATAGGTTTTAAGTGAGGTATGAATCTCAATTTACATAAATTTATTTGAAAAAACCTTACTTTACAAAAAAGGTTTCATGATACAGCTTTATTACCTATTACTATGAGTAATATTTAGAGTTTATTGGTGTAAAGACTTTGATTATAGCCACAAAAAATAATAAATCCTAGGAGCCCATAAGGACAATTAAAGTGACTATGTGGAGTGTTGTCATTTTATTTAAAAGTGTCTAAATGTGGAAATAGTTGTTAGTTATGGATAAAGATCATAGTGATGATAAAAATTATGAGAAAGATATGGAATTTTTTGATTCAGATATGTCCAAAGAGAGAATAAAACAACAAGTTGAAGTGTCTTATAGCTAGAGAATTGAATTCACTAACAAGGAAGGATAAATATGTTCCGTCAACTAATATTCTCATAACACAATCATATGACTCTAAAATTTACCTTTTGTTTCAACAATATAACATAAAAAAATAATTTATGGATGGAAAAATAAATTCTTCCATAAATATTGAATTTAGCTAGAATGCCATTTTTGATACATTATGTTTATTATGTATCGCATGTAAAATAGAAATCCATGTAAATATAATTAGATAAAAAATTAAAAAAAGATTCTTCAATGAAATGACAAGCACTACCAATTTTGAGTAGTCCATTGGACCTTGGTAGGAATCCACACCAATTTTCGCATACACTCTATAAGCACTTTGGTGGTATGATTTATCTTAAAGTAAACACTACCTAAATTGTTATATATTCCTTTGTGGAGGCTATAACTATCATAGTAAAGAACATAAGTTTTATTGAAAGGTATGTAAGTTTCTATTTTGGTAAAAGGGGGTTTGTAAATCTATAGTTGTAGCTAATTGAAAACCCATCACCACTGACCCTATCTCACCTTTTGTGCATGAAGCATTAAATGACAATAATATGATATTAATTTTAATAATATTTCCAAAACACCTTTTCCTAACAATAAATCCATTATATTTTATGATTTTTTTGGATAGATATATAAGATGCTTATGAAGATAAGTTGCAATTGTGCATGACTTTTCTTATAAGGTTCAAGTATGGCATTTTAATATGGTTTTATCCTTAGAGTAATTGCTCCAAGTGTCAATATATTTATAACATGGATGAACATAAGCTATAACATAAACTCTAAGACCTCAATGTCTTGTCTCAATGTTAGTCGTATTGTAACAGTGATTCAAATTGCTTAAGAAGCCTTTTTTTAATGATAAATAATTAGTTTAATAATTAATTATTATTGATATTGATAGGAATTTAGGTGAAATGAATGTATCTACTATTTTTATCTACTAACTCGGTGTTGTAACCTATGTTAAGGTGTGGAGCTAAAAGCTTCAACTGTTTGCAGACACAAGGAAGAATGCTGAAGAACCAGAGCCACCGGCGTCGGCAGTATGACCGACGTCAGTCACAGACAGTGGAGAAGGAGACCAGCGATGGCAGATAGTCAGCCGACGTCGGTAGCACCAGACAAGCATGGACTGGCGTCGGTCCCCTGTGTATTTTTAGAACTGCTGTTGACGAACAGTCAGTTAAGTGAAGCGAGTGTTTGCATGTCAAGCGACTAATTATAGTCACGAGCTACGTGTCTAATTATTGTAACTAGAGTTCTATTTTTGTAAGCATGGGATCCTATTTAAAGACCCATAAGGCATGTATTGTAATTATTCTAAGGCAAGTAAAAGCATTGAAGCTAGCAAGGTCAAGGAGATCTACAGGTGTAAGGTCAAAGAGATCAGCTGAAGCATTCAAGGAGGGATAATAACTCAGGCTTTAGAGTTGTGTTGAGCAAGAGAGAGAGGGAAGAAGGTCTTGAGGTGTGGCAAGCCTTTGAGGTGGAGGAAGAAGTGGTATCTTCCTTTTTGTATTTTCTTCTAGTAGTATTTAATACAAGAGTGTGTATTGTCTCTCAAATTCTTTGTTGTCTCAAGTTTCTAGCTACTTTATCATTCTGGTATAATTTCGTGTTTAATTGCTAATATGAGAAGTAATCATATGTGCTCTAATTGGTAGAGCTAGAGATCCCCTGACAAGTGGTATCAGAGCTACGGTTTACAAGAAGCAAGGTATTGTTTTTGATTACAGGTCATTCACAGGGTATTTTGATTGAGTGGGAGTTCAGCAATGGCAGAAGAAAGTAGGCTACAAATGGAGAAATTTGACGGCAAGAATTATCAACATTGGAGGATGCAGATTGAGGACTATCTGTATCAGAAGGATTTGTACTTACCATTGGGTGGGGTTGCATGCAAGCCCACAGATATGAAGGATGAAGAATGGAACGTTCTTGATCGGAAGGCTCTCGGTTCCATAAGGTTGAGCCTTGCATCGTCTGTGATTTCTAGCTTATCACAGTGTAAGACAACAGAAGAGTTGATAAAGTCCTTGGTGAATTTATATGAAAAGCCCTCAGCTTCTAATAAGGTATATCTTATGAAGTAGCTATTTACTTTGCAAATACAGGAAGGTGGATTAGTACATACTCATCTCAGTGATTTCCATGGTTTGGTAAACCAACTAGCTTCAGTCAATATTATTTTTGATGATGAGGTAAAGGCTCTTTTGATTTTATATTCCTTGCCTGAAAGTTGGGACGGTATGGTTATGGCAGTAAGTAATTCTGCATCTGCTTCTAAAATCTTAAAAGTTGATGATGTTGTGAGTGTGATCTTGAATGAGGAAATACACAGGAGAAGCACAGGTGAATCATCAGGGAATGCTCTAAGTGCATAAAGCAGGGGATGGCAAAGGGAGAAGGTTGAGCAAGGGAAATCAAGGTCGGGAAGGAGATCCGAGTCCAAAGGTATTACTTGCTGGTTTTGTGGAAAGAAAGGACATACAAAGAAGGAGTGTTGGTTGAGAGATAAAGAGAATCAACATGCAGGTATGGAAGAAGCAAAGGATGCAAATATTGTGATGCAGGATGCTCTCATACTTTCTTCAGATAGTCAGGTAGGATCATGGATTTTAGATTATGGTTCATCTTTTCATGCATCCCCAAATAGAGATTTGTTCTATGAGTATGAACAGGGAGATTTTGGAGTGCTCTATTTAGGGGATGTTACGCCTTGTCAGATTGTTAGCAAAGGGAAAGTGCAGCTGAGATTTTAGATTGACAACACATGGGTGTTGAAAGAGGTCATGCATGTTCCAATTCTGAAGCAGAGTCTAATTTCTATAGGAAGGTTGGGAGATGAGGGATGCACAATAACCCTCACAGTGGATTCTTGGAAGGTTACCAAGGGAGCACTTGTTCTAGCAAGAGGTAAGAAACTAGATACTCTTTATCTATCTACTTGTATTACTGATTCTACTTCTGGTGTAGATTCGAAGATGTGGCCTAATAGGCTTGGTCACAAGAATAAAAAGGGAATGGAAGTTCTTGATTCAAAAGGTATGTGTTCAAATTTGGAAAGCATAGATACAGTTCATTGCAGAAAGAAGAAATTTGATGCTTTTGACAGGAACAAAGAAGCCTTGGTGTTTATGGAGGAGATGAAGGATAGAGATCAGTCACAGGGGCTGAATAAATCTGAGCAGGGCAGCATGGACAGAGGTTTGATCCAAAAAGATCTCATGGATGAAAATTTCATCACTTATAGGAACACACAGACACCGATGTCGGCCGCTTGGCACCGACATCAGTCATCCAGATACCGACATCGATCATGTGCAGACCAGCAGGGTCGGTAGGTCAGACAAGAGAAGTCCGACGTTGGTCATAAGGACTGACGTCGGTAGGAGGGACACCGGCGTCGGCCAGGGAAATGATGTCGATAGTTAGGGTCAGTGCAGGGAACTGACATCGATCAGGAGCAGACTGGGAGATGGCCTAGATCGGTCACTGGAACGGATGTTGGGTGAATTAATAAGTCTCAAACACCCATGTGGAGGTCAGGAAAGGTATGTGAACCTCATATTCATTGTTCACCTTCTTTATATTGCTTACTTATAGTCATGAACTAGGAAGATAGAAGAAGCAATGCAGGTAGAATCCAGAAACAGTGGGAGCTTGGCATGGATGAGGAGTGTGAGTCCTTGGAGAACCAAACAGGTATTTGTTGGTAGTGTTGTTAGCTAGAAGGAAGCACTGGATAGAGGGATGGATTCCCGTTTTAGAGAAGAGAGTGGATGGACACATGAAACAGAAGGCTATGGTATATGGTCTTGATTATGTTGCAGAACAATAGAGGTTTGACCATTGTATTTTATCTTTACCAGGTTGGATAATATTAGCTACATTATCCTGTTACTGTATTGTGTTACTTGTTGCAGGGTTTCATATACAGGGAGTTTTCTGAGCTAAGGGTAGAGTTGGTTCAGAAGTATGTCATGGAGAATTTGGAAGTAGCAAAATTCTTGTGGCATAAGATACAGGTATTGCATCACAGGTTTGCATGGTGGTTGGTCTTCAAGAGTGACTTTGAAGAGGGATACAGAGCCTAAAGAACAAAATAGATGGTGTACAAGTACAGGTACAAGTTGCAGCTATTTATCTCCAAGTGGGAGATTGTTAAGGTGTGGAGCTAAAAGCTTCAACTCTTTGCAGACACAAGGAAGGATGTTGAAGAACTAGAGCCACCGACGTCGGCAGTATGACTGACATCGGTCACAGACAGTGGAGAAGGAGACCGGCGATGGCAGACAGTCGGCCGACGTCGGCAGCACCAGACAAGCAGGGACCGGCGTCAGTCGCCTGTGTATTTTCGAAACTGTTGTTGACGAATAGTCAGTTAAGTGAAGCGAGTGTTTGCATGTCAAGTGACTAATTATAGTCATGAGCTGCGTGTCTAATTATTGTAACTAGAGTTCTATTTTTGTAAGCATGGGATCCTATTTAAAGACCCATAAGGCATGTATTGTAATTATTCTAAGGCAAGTAAAAGCATTGAAGCTAGCAAGGTCAAGGAGATCTACAGGTGTAAGGTCAAAGAGATCAGCTGAAGCATTCAAGGAGGGATAATAACTCAGGCTTTAGAGTTGTTGTGTTGAGCAAGAGAGAGAGGGAAGAAGGTCTTGAGGTGTGGCAAGCCTTTGAGGTGGAGGAAGAAGTGGCATCTTCCTTTTTGTATTTTCTTCTAGTATTATTTAATACAAGAGTGTGTATTGTCTCTCAAATTCTTTGATGTCTCAAGTTTCTAGCTACTTTATCATTCTAGTATAATTCTGTGTTTAATTGCTAATACGAGAAGTAATCATATGTGCTCTAATTGATAGAGCTAGAGATCCCCTGACAACCTATGTAGACATTGATAAGGCAACCAAATAATGCTTGTGAAGAGGATTTGACCTCTAGGATCCCATGTTTATAATTTACGGATGCAACTTTGAACTCTATGATAACATTTTTGTAAAAATTTAAGGATTAAGGTAATTTACTTTCTTGAACACATGTGGACATAAAATTCTTCTCATTAAGCCACCTTTTCATTGTGATATGAGGAGAGGAGCTCGAAGAACTCGATGAGTGTAATTGAGGTGGTTTCTTTGCCAGATTCCATCAATATCCACAACTCTATAACTAATTCAGGTCATAACATAGAAATGGTAACAAATAAAAAATAAAGTCCCCTGGTCTCTTTTAAACATGATAGCCTTGGTTTGAACTTCCTGTACCATGATAAATGCTTCTGTTTAATTGATGCCATAGCCACATCCCCTATTATTATTGATTCTACTCAGAACATTCACAAAATGTCTAAAATGGAAATCTGAATGCATATGAAACAATTCAAATCAATGAGAATTTACATTAATGTTGGATTTTCATGACATAATTATTATGTATATAGACATAATGGTGAATGATAGGACACATTAAATATGGGAATGACATCTTTATATTTGTAGATAAATCTAATGTGCCTTCCTTCCTATAACATGCCTATGACATACTAATTATTAAATAAGAATAATAATATATAAATTTTATGTCTATAGGCATTGTATAATGGTAGTCGTGGGGTGGAGAGTAATGGAGTGACTATTTACTTTTATGTTTGAATTTAAATTTGATGTTTGTTTAATATCATATATGTTAATTTTAAATTTAAATTTGATGTCCATTTGATTGTCACATATAATATTTTTCTATTTTGCATGAAGAAGTCAATCAAAAAATTATAATATTCTAGCCATATGATGGACTTTAAAGCTCATTTTTTTCTAGCCATATTGGTGTAACTAGATAGAGGATTTCCTAGGTGTATGTTTGAAAGTCAGGCACCCATGTGTAGTCAAAGGCTCACCAGATTCCTAGATCTATTTGGATGGAGTAAAGACACCACCTAAACCCATAATATTCAACATGAACTATAAATGATGCTACATTTGGAAATCATATATTGAGTAACTCCCTTATTAACATGCCTACCAGTCTCATTCTACGTAGCCACCTCTACCCCTCTATCCTTGCATAAATTCACCACAAGGCAAGCAACCATTACCATTTTATTCTACTCACATTTCCGCAACAACCTATCTAAAGATAGAAAAGGAGCTAGGAAATTATTCATGAGAGCTGGCTACACTGCACCTACCTATTATTCCATCACATTAGTCAACATAACATGCAATGTCACAAACCTAGGTTTTAGTTATAGGAAAACACAAAGGGGAATAAAACCTAAGCATTGGGAGCTAGAGAAGGGGAGAAAAGAACCATCTTGTGCTACTAGTAGATCAAGCTAGTCACACAATCCTCCTCTTAAACCTATCCAAACTATTGTCTCCAACACCTTGCATGTAACATTTCCATCTTTGATTGTGCAAAACAAGTTGCTAACAAAAATTGAGCCCACATCTGCATTTGTTTTATTTCTTCAAATAGCGTACATGTATTCAAAACCTAAGATTACTTTCACTACATCTAACACCTCCATGCGTTGGGATCTCACAGACAATTGATTACTATGTATAAGCAACTAAACATGGAATTAAACCAGAATAATAAGTAACTAGAATCAAAAATAGCAAAGAATAAGAGATACAAGAAACAACCCAAAAACTTGTATTAATGTCTTCTTCAAAAGGAAATACACAGAAAAAATCTCTCTTTCTTCTCACACCTCTCAAATGTATAGATCTCTTTCCCTCAAGAGTTTTCCCTCTCAATTACAATGAACTCCAACACTTGGATTGATTCACATTTACAATGTATTCTACAATAAGCTATGAAAATCTATCCCTATTATATAAAATTAGGGATCATGAGATAAGCATTCTTCACCATTAGATATAACTCTTAATCTAAGGTTTAAATCAGTCCTGCCAAAAATAGAAACGCAGACTCAATACCAACAGTTAAACTAATCATGCAAACAATCTATTTTGCCATGAAAAATAGACTTCTAGATGCACAAGTGACTGACGTTGGTCACTTCCTATCTGCACATGACTGATGTTGGTCACTTCCTATCTGCACATGACTGACATCAGCCAATCCACTGCCGACATCGACAGTCTCTAGTTGATCCCTAACCAATGTCGGTCACTCCTGACCGATGCTGGGGACTGTGGAACTTCAGCAACTTTGCATTTTGCTCATCTAGTGAAGCTTTTAGCTCCACAACTCAATAATCTCTCACTTGGAGATAAACAACTACACCTCTACCTGTACAACAACATCTTCTAGCTTTTCCATCTTCAAGCTCAATCTTGAAGACCAATAAAAGTTGAATGAAGATTCAACTTCTCCTTTGTTACTAGCTTGGTTAACATATCAGTAGGGTTCTTAACTGTATGGATATTTTCCAGCTTCAACTCACCATCCTCCAATACTTGTCTAATGAAGTGGTACCTAAGCTGTATATGTTTGGTTCTTGAATGAAAGGCTGAATTTTTTGCCAAATGAATTGCACTTTGACTATCACTGTATAATCTGCCACTCTCTTGCTCCTTTCCTAGCTCTTCCATGAACCATGTCATCCATATCATCTCTTTGCTAGCCTCTGTGATTGCAACGTATTCTACCTCTATAGTAGACAAGGCAACAACCTTTTGCAACTTTAAAATCCAACTAACCGCCGTTTCACCAACAGTGAAAACATATCTTGTAGTGCTTCTTTTGCCATCCAAGTCCCCTGCCATATCCGCATCTACATATCCATGTAGAGAAGTGTTTGACCCAACATAGCATGAATGCCTACTACTGGTCCCTCTCAGATATCTGAGAATCCATTGAACTACTTTCCAGTGCTCCTTCCCTAGATTGGCCATATACTTGCTGACAACTCCCACTACTTGGGCAATATCCGGTCTAGTACATACCATTGCATACATTAAGCTTCCAATTGCAGAAGCATATGTAACTTTCCTCATGTATTCTACCTCATCATGTGAACTAAGACACTATTCTTTGCTCAACTTGAAGTGTCTAGCCATAGGTGTGCTTACCGGTTTTGCATCCTGCATATTGAACTATTTCAACACCTTGTTCACATAATCCTCTTGAGACAAAATCAACCTGTGATTTATTTTGTCTCTCTGAATACACATGCCAAGGATTTTTTTTCCTACTCCCAAATCCTTCATGGCAAATGTGTGAGATAATTTTACCTTAAGCTCATAAATATCTTATATGTGTGAACCTAAAACAAGCATATCATCTACAAACAGTAACAGGATAATATATCTACCATTATCCAATCTCTTGAAATAAACACAATGGTCAAATTGACATCTAATGAAGCCATGCTCTGTCATAAACTTGTCAAATTTCAAATACCATTATCTTGGAGCTTGCTTAAGACCAAACAAGCTTTTCTTCAACCTGCACACAAGTTTCTCCTTACCTTTGACCTCAAATCCTTTCGGCTGATCCATATATATTTCTTCATCCAAATCTCCATGAAAAAATATTGGCTTAACATCAAACTGCTCAAGATGCAAATCCTCAATAGCAACTAAAGACAATACAGTCTGAATAAAAGTCATTTTCACTACAAGAGAAAAAATTTCACCAAAATCAATACCTGGTTTCTGTGCAAATCCTTTCACTACTAGCCTGGCTTTATGTCTCATTTGACCATCCACTCCTTTGTTTACCCTGTAAACCCATTTATTTTTTAGTGGTTTCTTTCCCACTGGCAACTCAACTAAATCCCACATTTGGTTCTCTTTCAAGGAATCAATTTCTTCATTCATGCCAAGCTCCCACTATTTTTGGGTTCTCACCTACATTGCTTCATCAAAACTCTCTGGTTCTCTGCCATCAATGAGTAATAATTAAAATAAAGAAGGGGAATATCTAATCAGAGATTTACTTACCCTTTCTGACCTCCTCACGGGTATTTGAGACTCATTTACAGCTTGCTATCCACTCAAATTCTCTGACAGTGACCGATGTCGATCATCTCTAGGTCTATATCTAACCGACATCGGTTCCGCCCAACTGACGTTGGTTGCTATCTAACCGATGTTGATTTCCTAACTGACGTCAAATCCTTTCTGATTGACATCGATTCCATCCTGACTGACGTCAGTGTCTGTGTTTTCCAGTTTGTGATTTCTCACAAGCTCATTTTAGATCATAACTTCATCCAAATCACCATGGCCCTGCTCAGAATTATTTAGCTTCTTGAGTTGATCACTGTACATCACTTTCTCATTGAAAACAACATCACGACTTCTAATAATTTTATTAGTTTGTAAATTCTAAAATCAAAATCCAAAATCTCCAGAGCCATAACCAATAAATGTGCACCTCATAGACTTAGCATCCAGCTTCTTTCTATTTTCTTTATCAATGTGCACAAAAGCTTCAAAACTAAAAACTCTGAGAAATGAAAGATCTACCTTTTTACCTGTCCACACCTCTTCTAGAATTCCACCATCTAGAGCAGTAGAGGGTCCTCTGTTAATCAGGTAAACTATAGTATCTACAACTTCTACCCAAAATTGTAAGGGCAAACCAACATGCAATCTCATACTCCATGCACACTCCAATATTGTTATGTTCATCTTTTCAATAACTCCATTTTGTTGAGGTGTCCTTGGAATCATCTTTTACCTACATATTCCATTCATATAACAGTAACTATTGAACTTATCGCTGAAGTACTCACCACCATTGTCAGATCTAAGGCATTTCAATCTCATATCTATTTCATTCTCAACTAAAACTTTTTAATCCTTAAAAGTGTCAAAAATATCAGATTTCTTCCTTATGTAATAAACCCATACCTTTCTTGTAGCATCATCAATGAAAGAAACATAATACTATGATCCTCCAATAGAAGCTACCTGAGCTAGTCCCCACACGTCTGTGTGAATAAGCTCCAACTTGTGCTCCTTCTTTATTGACCTAAGTTTGAGAAATCTCACTCTCTTCTATTTCCCAAAAATACAGTGCTCACAAAAATCTAGATCTATGCTTTTCAAATTTGAAAGCTTATCTTTTGACTTAAGAATAGTCATTCCCTTCTCACTCATGTGGCCAAGCCTCTGGTGCCACAACTTTGCATCTATATCTAAAGTAGATAATACAAGAGAATTATCAGTAATACAATTACATAAATAGAGAGTACCTACTCTCTTACCTCTAGCCAATATAAGTGCACCCTTGGAAACCTTCCAAGATTCAGCTGTGAGAGTTACTGTGCAACCCTTATCCCCCAACTTTCTTGCAGAAATCAGATTCCTCTTCAGGATGGGTACATGCATGACATCTTTTAACACCCATGTGTTGCCATTCTGCAATTTTAGCTACACTTTTTCTTTGCCAATAATTTTACAAGGCTCATCATCCCCTAAAAAAACTATTCCAAAATCTCCATGGACATAGTCACTGAAATATTCTCTATTTGGGGTTGCATGGAAAGAGGCACAAGAATCTAAAACCCAAAATTCTATATTATTATGCAAAGAGAATATAAGAGCATCTTATGCAATAATACCTGCAACTTTTGCTTCTTCTTTACCTTCATGCTGATTTTCTTCTTTAACTTTTGACCAGCAATCTTTCCTTGCATGCCCTATCTTTCCACAATTCTAGCAGGTTATCTTTCTGCCATTTTTGGATTTGGATCTACCTCTCATCTTTGACTTAGACCTTGATCTCCAATGCTTGCCCTTCTCTTTTTGCCTTCCCCTAATTTCAAAACTTAAAGCATTCCCTGATGTTTCCTCTGTGCGTTTCTTGTGAATTTCTTCATTCAAGATTACACTAACAACATCATCTACTTTCAAGATATTTGAAGCAGATGCAGTATTGCTAACTGCCATTACCAAGCTATGCCAACTTTCAAGTAAAGAGCATAATATTAATAGAGCCTTAATTTCATCATCAAAAACTATTTTGATTGAATTTAACTGATTTACAATTCCATGGAAATCATTAAGATGATTAGATACAGATCCACCTTCTTGCATTTGAAAATTAAATAACTGCTTCATAAGATATACCTTATTTGAAGCTGAGGGCTTTTCATATAAATTTGCTAACGTATCCATTAACTCTACCGTTGACTTTGCCTGTGATAAGTTAGATATCATAGAAGATGCCAAACTCAATCTTATAGATCCCAGAGCCTTTCTATCAAGAACATTCTATTCTTCATCTTCCATATCTATGGGCTTCTTTGAAACTCCACCTAACGGTAAGTACAGATCTTTCTGATACAGATAATCTTCTATTTGCATTCTCCATAATTGGTAATTCTTGCCATTAAACTTCTCCATTCTCGGTTTACTTTCTTCTGCCATTGCTTTCTCCCACTCAATCAGAAACCTCTATGAGTGACCTGTAATCAACAAACACTAACCAGATCTGAAACCACCTGTTAGTCAACCCAAAGCTCTGATACCGCTTGTTGGGATCTCACAGACAATTGATTACTATGTATAAGCAACTAAACACGAAATTAAACCAGAATAATAAGTAACTAGAATCAGAAACAACAAAGAATAAGAGATACAAGAAACAACCCAAAAACTTGTATTAAACTCTTCTTCAGAAAGAAATACATAAAAGAAATCTCTCTTTCTTCTCACACCTCTCAGACGTACAGATCTCTTTCCCTCAAGAGTTTTCTCTCAATTACAATCAACTCCAACACTTGGATTGATTCACATTTACAATTTATTCTACAATAAGATATGAAGATCTATCCCTATTATATAAAAATAGGGATCATGAGCTATGCATTCTCCACCGTTAGATATAACTCTTAATCTAAGGTTCAAATCGGTCCTGCCAAAAATAGAAACGCGGACTCAATACCAACAGTTAAACTAATCATGCAAACAATCTATTCTGCCACGAAAAATAGACTTCTAGACGCACAGGTGACCGACGTCAGTCACTTCCTGTCTGCACATGACCGACGCCGGCCGATCCACTGCCGACGTCGACAGTCTCTGGTTGATCCCTGACCGACGTCGGTTGCTCCTGACCGATGCCGGCGACTGTGGAACTCCAGCAACTTTGCATTTTGCTCATTTGGTGAAGCTTTTAGCTCCACAACTCAACACATGCTAGGCATCCAAAAAATCAGGTGAAGGCGATGATCAGTAACACGATCCCAAAATGCCATTTCCCATTTATCATCATGTAGGGAGAGAATGGATTCAATCATAGCCATAAAGTCCATAGATGTGAGAAGAAGCGCCATTGTCACTTACTATAAAATTCACATATTACTGAACAAATGAGAGCTCCAAACCTTAATTACCCTCCCAAAAAATCCACATGAAAACAAATTAATTGAAACCACATCAAAATAATTTGCATGTAACATTACAAACTCAAATTAATGACGGAATTAAATACACCTTTTATGGATCCATATAGATGTACGATATGATACCAAGTAAAGGCCTTAGATTTGATTGATCATGTCAAGTCAAGGGCATCTCTCTAAATAATTGTCCACTATATAATCACATAGATTTGATCAAACCCATAATTTACAAAGAAATCAACTTGTTGATTTGCTTGCCTAAAATAATGGTTGACAGGGTAAGACAAGAGCTCATATAGACTAGGCCAATCCATACTAAAGATGTTGTTTAGCTTTCATGCTTTTATGGATCATCTATAAATGGCATCCACAATGAGCTTTTAATCACTTTCAATAATTAGCTTCTCGATCCCAAATTGACTCTTCTTGGGGCTTGCTTTGTTTAGCCATGGTTTTGGTCAGAGGGTTGGTATGGCTATGATAGGGAAATATGTTATTTTGTGCTTAGCCAACTTATAGTAGAAACAAGTGTTGCGTAAGTTGATACACGACACCTGTTGGGTGAAGTGTTGCCTGCCTATCTATAACCAAGTTTGCACAACTCTAAAATTAAAATAAGGACAAATTTTATTCTTGCGAGAACCCTTCATACAGTAAGCAACAAATGATGCTTTCCTAAGGCCTATCAACTGTTTTACGTGAAAATCAAACAGAGCAAACCATATCTCAAGGATAACAACTAAAGTACTTACTACCGGCTACAGGTTGGAAATCAAACAAGCCATGAAACCAAACAGGACAATACACTATACAAACCATACTAGAGCGGATTACATGATCAATTGTTCTTGGCTTGAATTCTGATAGGTAATCCTTCGCATGGAACAGGAAGAGGTTCAGCGACCATTTTCTCATTAGGATTTATCATAGACCATTCGTACGTAGATACCAAATGGTGAACAAAGACGAGTGCCTGCAGCTTCGCGAAATCATAGCCTGGACAAAGTCTGGCTCCTCCTCCAAATGGAATGAACGTATAAGGTCGAGTTTTTTCGTCGAAATGACTGGGATCAAATTCAGCTGGCTCCGGGAAAAATACTCCATTGGAGTGTGTAGTACTAGTCTCCCAAAGTAACTGCAAAATCAACAATTTGTTAGACTTTGTGTTGAATTACAGTACTAAATAATGTATATCGGAATGCTTAATGAAGAAAATTAGGTTACCTGCCATCCTTTGGGAATTGTATAACCTTTATATCCTACATCTTGAACTGTGACCTGAATGCACCAAGTACTGGCGGTACCATGCGCAATGTTTCATAAACAACCTTCTCTGTATAATGCATTTTTTTAATGTCCTCCCATGCTAGCGGTTCGTTTCGTTTCTTTGCTGCTACAACTTCCGTTTGCTCTGTCAAAATTTATAAAATTAGGTCAAAGCCGTTAACTAAATTAAAATGAAATGAGAAGAAAATACCTTGTATAACGTTTTTGTATACATCTTGGTGTAAACACAGAAATCTAATAAGCTGGGTATTAAGTACAGCAGTGGTGTCGTGACCTTCTATCATGAGCACGATCAGGTTATCTATAATCTCCGTCTCAGTAAGGGAATTATGATTTTCATCCTTCATAGTCATCAGCCATGACATTAAATCTTGGTCAGGTGCCGCCTTTCCCTCTGCTATTTCGACCCTTCTCAAATTCAACAAGGCAGAGAGTCGCTTAACTACACGAGCACGAGCATTTAAGCCCCGGTTGAAAGTAGTTCCTGGCAAATTCAATGGAAGAGACCAAGTAGCCTTCATAAGTGTAATGGATTCGGAGTTCAGAATTTGCCTCGCTTTAGGGTCCTTCAAACCGAAGAGGAGATCAGAGGCAACTTGGAAAGTAAGCTGCTTCATCAACGGATAACCAAAAACAGTCTCTCTCCCTTCCCAATGCTCCTCAAAATGTTGGTGAACAACGCCCTCCATCCTTCCCACACATTTCTGCAAAGCTTCTGGCTTCAGGAATGCCATGATAGCGTTTCTGATCCGCTTGTGCTCATCTCCAATAAGCTCTGTAATGTTCTTTGAGCCAAAAATCCTCACAAACGTGGTGGGCTGCTTGTTAATGACCGTGCGGTGGTCATTTTGTAAGAGAAAGCGATTGCCCGCTTGGCCAGTGAGGACGGCTGTTGGGCAGCCCATCAATGAGGTTTTGGAGACGGGGCCATATCTTGCAACCTTGTCTGCAACCCACTTGTCACCTTGGTCAGCTTTTAGTGCATTCAGGAATCCAATGGTCTCTCCTATTAAAGGCAGCCCAAGATTTCCGGGAGGAAGGTTTTTCCCTCTTCCAGGGCTGAAAATCTTGCCTACAAGCACAGACAATATTAAAGCAAGAGCAGTAGTCATGGATAATACCAAAACTAAGGGTGGAATGGATTGTGAAAAATCCATGACACTTTTAGATATGGATTACTTTGAAAAATCCATGTTACTAAAAAGCACTCACAATTCCGCCTTTCTGCGACGGAAGTAATGACCAGGACCCTGCTTTATTGGTCTGAACTAAAATCATTAGAAGTGGTCAAAAATATCTTTTTTTCGTTCAGGGTTATTCTTATCATTTGTTTGCTGATGAGTTTTAAAAGATTCTTAACATTTTGTCTGATTTTTTTTGAAAGATTCTTATCATTTTCCCCTGATTTGCGCTTCCAAAATTATTCACCAATAAATGATTGCCCCTTGAAAAATACTTAATTTATAGAATATTACACTTCTTTATTTGAAATAATCCACTAAACCATTATAATAACATAACCTGTCCACTGACGGTGAAATGATTTTTGTTGCATCACACTTCTGTCATTTGAAATGATCTTTAGTGGACCTGGGAAAAAGCCATCAACCCCTCTACACCTTTGTTGATCACATGTTCAAATTGTCAAACATTTACAAATTTAACATTTGGAACGTCTCCTATTGGCATTTGTATAGACTCAAAAAATCTTGAGACCTTCAAATATTTCGATGGAATCTAGTAGCATAACTAATATTATTTTGCAAGTAATCAAAGATTGCTTGTTAACTTTGAAAATTCAAAAAATATATGTTTCCATTGTCCGTCAGTCAAAGAGTATGAGGTTTCCATGATTTTGTGAAGAGGCCTATAATTTAAATTATGTATTAAACCTGAAATGTCTTCAGATTACATCCATGCGAATAGAATTGTTATATACGATTTACAAATACGTTCAATGTTTAAAGTTTAAAATGTTGAAATCCAGATGTTGCATTGGAGATACGCTCAAAATAGGAAATTTTAGGGTATAAATTATTTATGCATAATAAAATTAATGTTTGTCACATTAAGTTTTATGGATTTTCAAATAAAAAATGTCTATATTAAAATTATATAAATAGAATGTTGATTTAACTCATTGTTATTTAAAAATATTTGTATATAGATGATTTTGATAAGAAAAATATTTGTATATATTTAAAATTTATCGACATAATTATACGTTGGTAGTTATTTTAAATATATTTTTAATAAAATAATTATATTATATTTTTATTAGTTTTTATCACAAAGAGTTTAAATATAATTACTTTTTTATATTTGTATTTTTTAATATTTAATATATTAAAATAGGTTTTTTATTTAAATTAAATTTGTGCAATCTGAGAAGATTCAATGGAAGAGATCAAGTAGCCTTCAAGGGAATTTCATTATACCTCAAAACCTCAACACTTGTAGCACAAGGTTAGATTGAATAGTTCGATTGTTTTTTACATTGTTTCTTTCCTCAGATTATTTTGCCATTATTTGCATTATTTCTTTCATAAGATTATTTTGCAAATATTTAGGCATGTTAAGGGTCAGGTCCCATAGAGGCTTTTTTGCTTCGAATTTACTTGTGCAGCATGTCCCATGGGATATCTAGAATTTACCCTGATTTTCATAGATCTCTGAATTTTTTACTTGATTGATATATGCAATAGGGGAAAAGAGGGGTTTGCATCTCTCCTACACCAACCTAATTTTTTTGAAGACACTTGGCACACTGTTACTGGGTGAATCAATTCATGTGGGAATGTTTTTAAAGGAAAATCATCTATATCTTTTTGAGCATGTGATCAATAATTCATTGTCATTTATCTCAATGCATCTGCGTCAAACAAATGGTACCTTTAGATTTTTACTTCAGTATAAAACTATTTATTTCTCTTTTATTTATTTATTTATTCATATTTCTAAATTTATTTGAAATTCATTTTGGCAAATGCTTAAGGTGTACATTGGTTGTGTCAGCTCCACCAACCTGTGAGCCACCTAAAAGGTTAAAAATGCTTACTTTAAGGACTCATTTCTCTTATGAATCAACATTAGTTGTAATGTCAAAAGCTAAAAATAATTGGCAATAGCTTTAGTCAATGACCCAGCCACTACAAAAGCATTAATGAATCACCCAAAATGATTCAAATCTAGTAGATTTAACTACATATTTAAATGCCAAAAATAATTGTAATGGAATGGGCAGTGCATTTCCTAGGTGACTTTGATTCAATAGAGACCCTCACCCACATACATGGCTTCTTGATCTCTAGGTACTATTGTGCATACCAATGACATGGGTAACAATGAAGTGTAGTTATGAATAGAAAGCTAGAATATTTAGTAACCCCATATCAAAAAAATTATGAAGTACATGGATCAAAAAATAATAATTTAATTTGATTTAAATTCAAGTTAATAAAGTGTTAAATAAACATATTTTCAATTAAAAAACATTGAACATAACCAAAAATATTTTATATAGTTTATTGGGAAACCAAACATCAAGGCACAAAAAATTTAAGCCATGAGAACAATTAATGTAAATGGAAGATGCAAAGAATCATCTAATTTATCATCCCAACCACCAACACTAAACATATCTCTCATATGAGGTACTGACTCTCACTCATCATTAGTTATATCTTTATTTTTATCATCTTTTATCTCTTATTTATACAAGGAAATTTTTAAGGCCAATCAAAAGAATTTCATTATATCTTTATTTTCATCATCCTCTAACTCTTGTCCATAATTATACTAAGAGACTCTACAGTGATCATAAAAGGAAAAATTATCTCATATTAATCCTAAAATAAATAACTTGGTCTACTTTTCAAAAATACTTTTTTTTACTACACAACAAGCTCAATTAATTTTAACAATAATAATTAAATTATAAAAAAATCATAAATAAAGCAGATCCACTTCCATACAAATAGAATTATTCTATATTTATTTTATATGAATTAAAAATGCATCCAATGTTTACATTTTAATGCGTTGAAACCTAGATGTTGCATTGGAGATACAATAGGCAGCTCTATCATATGTGTCAGGTTGATAGATATCTTCAATCAGAGGAGTTTTATGGATCTTAGTCTAAAATTCTTGGGACAAAATATATATATATATATTTTTTAAGCTAAGTAGAGAGAATTTTTTTGCTCAGTAACTACAATTTGTTGTAAAAACATGCTTTCAAAAATCATATATGTAGAAGTTTTAGCATATCTTTCTTTGAGAAAAGAGATTTGTTGAGATAAACTCAAAGCATCTGGAAAAAGAGCAGAAATTATATGAATATGAAATCTTATATTAGAAATAAAATCAGATGATTCATCTTCTGATTCAGTGTCAACAAGATTCATATTTACCTGATTATCAGATTCATCACTATCTGATGCTTCTCATAAAATATCTTACTCATATTGGAGTTTATTTTCATCTAAAACAAAAACATATTCATCTTCATTGATTCCATGACTATTTAGAAAATTAATCTTCTTGGATTCTTTTTTCTTATTAGGATATTTATTTGCATAATGATCACCTTGATAGATGAAGTATTTAACTGGCTTCTTTTGGAACCCATGTTTCTTTTTTTTTGAATATCTTTCTAGGACCAAATTTCTTTTTCCTAGATTTGTATTTAGGCTTTCAAGGATTTATATAAGTAAATTATTTCTCTAATGAATATTTACAAGAATGAGTTTTCTTTTCCTTTTTATATTTTTTATATCTATGCACATCCATACAACCAAAATTATCATCAATAGAACTACAAAAATTTGCACCAATCTATTTATGAAATTTCATAATTTTTTTATGTGCCTTTCTTTTTGCACATAGCCTTTCATTAACTGCTTTAATATTCTAGTTTATCCTTCCAAAGGACATAGTTGAAAGATCATCACCCATAAAAACTTTATTCTTGGTATATATTCAGAAAATTATTCTATATACTTAATCTTATATGCTAGATTAAAGATTTTACCAGCATTATATAATAGATTCTCCATATAGCACATATATTTATCTACCTAGTCATATCACACAATTAAGCTTTAATAAACTTTTCTTTGTTTGCTTCTTTATCATTATCAAGTGTGTCAATAAATTTAAAAAGTAAAGCATTGTAGAGTGCTAAAATAAGTTCTAAATGAGTATATATACTTTCATGAAACACTGGACCACTAGCATCCCATAATTCTTTGATATTTCCTCTGAACCTATTTGTAATTTGTTGAGTAACAATGAAAGGATCTTTCTTAAGACAATGAATTTATACAATGATGCAAGCTATCATTGCATGAATAATTTCTTTCCTTCTTTCTGATGGTTCACACTTGAATTTCTAGATGAAAGGTTGAAGATTCAATGTTCTTATTTGAGAATCTAGTGGACATCTATACTTTGAAGATTCTCCTATATCAGAATAAATCTCAGCTTGAGTAGGTTCAATCTTAGCCATACCTACTTGGAAGATTATATTTAGAGATTTCTTAGAATGAAGTATATTTTTTTATTTAGATTTTTTGAATGATTTTATTTGTATCTTTAAAACATTTTTCCAAGAATGAATATTCTGACTGTAATCAATATGTTCCGTGACAATAATTTTTGGATGTTGTTGAGAAAATTATCTTTTGTTCTTTAATGTATCTAGAATATCAAAAATAGAAGACAAGCTAGAACTTTAGTTTATAATTTCTCTAGCTATGTTATCAGAGGCTGAAGATAGCTATTTGATTTCTTGATATGATTATTCCTACTTCATCTCAAGGTTAGCAATTTGAGTTTTTAAATCTATTTCAATGGAAGCTATACTAGTCTTAAGTTGCTCTCAGTTTTGACTAATAATTTTTTTTGCAACAATCATATCATCTACCTTTATTTCAACTAATTGTTGCTAAATTCTAATACTGCTAGAATTATTATCTATTTTTTGGATACGCTAACTGTGATGGGCAGTAGTATTATCATTCAAAATATTATTAGCTCTAGTAATTTTTATTTTTTTATATAACTCAATACTCCTTAACATTTTAGAAACCTAATCAAGACTTTTATATGTTTCTAAAACTTTATTATTCAAGCACTTAGTTGAAAGATTATTCTAATTTATTAACTTAACTTCTGTAGACTGATCAAGACTCTTGTCAGTAGATCTGAGATAATATATATGTGCTCTATATTTTCTATCTAGTGAATACTGATTAAAATTAGTAGACTTTGAGAATCCTTTTTCTGTGTATAATTCATCTCTCAAAGGAGTTTTTCATATATGACCTTTCTCTTCTTCTTTTCTAGTCTTTTCTGATTAAGTTCCTTCCATATTAATTTTTTTGGCTTTAGAAAGTAACTTCTTATTTTTCTCAAGCAGTCTTTCAATGACTAAATCTCTTTTAACCATGTGAATACTAGATTGATTTGGATGACTTATGATTTTTTGACAATCAATATAGTAATATGAATCTACTTGAGGGTCATGGATTTTCTTTAGATGTAGGCAGTGAAAATTTATTGGAGACAAGGATTGTTGTAATTATACATTTAGCATATGATATTTTAGATAATTTTGAGAGTTAAATCTAATAATAGATTTATTTGGCAAGTTTTTTACATATATGACAAATGATAAGAATTTTTTGGGATTCTGAATAAAGTCTATATCTATAATCTATTTTTTAGGAAACTTAAGATCAAACCAAGAGATAGATTCAACTAGTATTATCTGAATATTTTTTGTGGCTCGACACACCATGCTTTTGCCTTACACAAGAGTATGCTTTACGATAGGATGTAAGGTGTTGGTTAGATAATACATAATTTGATATTTAACAACAAGAGGACAAGATCTAGGGATCATATATAATCCATGAGTTTGAAAAAAAAACTTTAAGACTTTATTTAAGTTTTTTTCTTGATGAATGGATACTAGATAATTTGGATAAACAATTGTAAAAATTAGACCATCATGAAGACTAGTTTGAACAACATTCTGCAAGTAAATACTAAAATTTGTATGCTTATTATTAAGCAGACATGATAAGTTACTAACATTTAGACCTTGCCTAAATAAAGAGAAAATACCAATAGTAATAGCACCAATATGTAAAAACTTATACTTAAACTGGGATTTTAACTGTCGAATAGTTTTATCATCAATTATTTTTAAGTGGTATTTATAATCATCATTCTATTTGACTTGGATAACATTTTCAAAAAAAATTATGATGGTTTTAACAATTAAATGGAATGAGGAAAGTTTATCATAGACATCTATGGCTTTAAAAATTGAGATCTTTATTGGCATTTCATGTTGTACTATCTTAAAATGATAGATAGAGTCACCAAGCATAATAGGGATAACTACAAACAATTTTCAAACTACAATTTTTGTATTGAAAGTCAACTAATGAAAATCAACTTTCTATATATCAGTAAAATTAGAATGATATCTAGCAAGAGAAATATCAACACTTGTGCTAAGTAGGACATCCAAGTATATGGTTTAAAACTATCCCATTTAATCTAAATTTTACATATGAGATTATTAGTATTATATACTGATATCTGATGTATATTTGAATACATATACATATATTATAACCCATATAATTAAGGTATATATTTATATAAATATATTTAGTAATATAAATATGTATATTTAATGTTTATTGGTATATATATATATATATATATATATATATATATATATGTATGTATTTATATGTATATATATATACATATATACATATACATATATATATGTGTGTGTGTGTGTGTGTGTATATATATATATATATATATATATATGTATATATGTATATATATATATGTATATATATATACATATATATATATATATTATATATATTTAAATTACTAATACATATACTGAAACTTAAGATCAGACCAAGAGATTGATTCAACTAGTATTATCTGACTATTTTTTTTGGTTTGACACACCATGTTTTTGCCTTGTGTAGGATTATGCTTTATGATAGGATGCAAGATGTTAGTTAGGTGATACATACTCTGATATTTAATAGTAAGAGGATAAGATCTAGGGATCATATCTAATCCATGAGTTTGAAGAAAAATATTTAAGACTTTTTTTAAGTTTTTTTCTTGATGAATGACTACTAGATAATTTGGATAAATAGTTATAAAACTTTGACCATCATGAAGACCAATTTGAATAGCATTATATAAGCAAGCACTAAAATTTATATGCCTATTATCATGCATACATCCTAAGATACTAATATTTAAACTTCACCTAAATAAAAGAAATATACCAATAGTAACAGCTCCAATATGTAAAAACTTATACTTAAAATGGTATATATATATATATTTGAACACAATATTAAGTGAAGGAATGCCTTTTTCACTTAAATAATAATGTTTTCAAGAAATAAATAAATTAAAGAAACAAGGATTGATAAGAGATTCTAAAAGCCCTTGGGCTTGTGAAGCATTTTATGTGAATAAAAGATCAGATCAAGATATTGATTTAGTTGGTATTATCTAACTATTTTCTATGGCTTGACACACCATGTTTTTGCCTTACACAGGAGTATGCTTTACGACAGGATGTAAGGTATTGGTTAGGTGATACATAATATGATATTTAATAGCAAGAGGATAAGATCCAAGGATCATATCTAATCCATGAGTTTGAAGAAAAAGCTTTAAGATTTTATTTAAGTTTTCTTCTTGATGAATGGCTACTGGATAATTTGGATAAATAGTTGTAAAAATTGGACCATCATGAAGATTAGTTTGAACAACATTCTACAAGTAAGCACTAAAATTTGTATGCCTATTATCAAGTAGACATTATAAGATACTAACATTTAGACCTCACCTAAATAAAGGAAAAATACCAATAGTAATAGATCCAATATGTAAAAACTTATACTTAAACTAGGATTTTAACTGTTGAATAGTTCTATCATCAACAATTTATAAGTAATTTATAATCATCATTGTGTTTGACTTGGATAACATTTTTAAAAACTTTTTATGATGGTTTTAGTAATTAAATGGAATGGATAAAGTTTATCATAGACATCTGTGGCCTTAAGAGTTGGGAGCTTCCATTTAGGATTAGGATTTTCTTCATTAAAATCTATAGTTACTTCATTTACAGAGAAGAATGAACCAGTAGATATATCAAAGAGAGTAAAAACATTAGATGTATCTGTAGTATCTAGAGTTATCTAGTTTGATGCATCCATAGTCTTTGTATCATCAGTACTATATAGATCCTCTATATATATATATATATATATATATATATATATATATATATATATATATATTCCTCTGATGTCAAAAATCTCAACAAGGTCTCGTCAATAGAGTGTGCTACCGAGGAATGTATATGGGATATATAATTTATTTTCTGCAAGTATCTTGACACTTGGGGGCATCCCTATGTACATTATAGACCATTCCATTCAATCCCTCTTGTCCATTGAATTCTATTACCATTCCATTCCATTCAGCCATCTTGGCCATTTAACAATCCTATTCAACCCAACCCATCCTATTAGTCTTCTCATCTTAACTTTGTTATGAAAGTAGAAGGTATAGTGAGACCTATTTGGGAAGCCTTTTGATATACCCCCTACATGACACTTTGATGAATGGACACATTTGGTTCTCATGTGACATGGTCCTTGGAGATAGATAGTCCCTTTCCTCATTGTCATCCATTAGTATCTAGCCTTATCCATTTAACCTTTATTATCTTGCATTATAGGATGAACTACAATGGCTTATGGTCCATTTGGACTATGTATGTAACACTAAATTTTTAAGGTTATATTTTCCACCCTTATCCCACATTCACCATTTTTTAAGCATTTTAACCCACACTCTCATCATTTTGCAAGCATTTTAATCCACGTTCTCACTATTTTATGAGCATTTTAAACAACACTCTCACCTTATTGTGAGCAATTTTAACATTATGCATCTCTTAATCCTCCATTTAGATGAGATTCTAATACCTAAAAACATTCAAAATAGTCAAATATTAAAAATTAAAAAAGGCTTAAAATCTACATGAAAGATATAATGCCAAAAAATTCAAAAATATTTGTCTCATCCCAAATCCAGTCAGAATCCTTAAGCCAATCATTTCAGTCACCTTGGGATGTGTCCTTCCCTTGAGTATATCTTTGCTTGAGGTCACCTTTCCATTATCATTATCATTGAGCCTATGAAGTGGATTTTGACTTGGTTAAACAACAAGATGCTTTATGTTACTTTTATTTTTGGTTTGTGTTTGCTTGTTTATTTTTTCTTGTTGTTGCCTTGAGTCATTCCATTGTGCCAACAAGGTCATCATCATGGTGTCCCTTGTCATGCACTTGTACTTGAGTCCATACACAATCATACACTAGTATTATCATCATAGTTTTTATCAATGGTACATTTTTGTCAATTATCTATTGGATTAGGTTTCAGTCCTTATGCACATCGTGACTAGGTCATAATGGTGTTTCATATCATGGTGCATACCATTTTGTGTTATATCAACAATCAAGTACTAGAGGTCTAATAAGCAATGTCACCATCATATTTTACTTGATCAAGTCTAAATAAATAAACATTTTGGTTGTATCAATTCTAATCAGGGTGGGCATCTTTGAATTGACAAGTATAATAGAGTCATACATATTGATCAATTCTTATCACCATGTCCATCATTATATCATTGTTATTTAACCCTCATTATCTTCTTCAATATTTATTCTTCATCATTTATTTCATTACCTTTGAGTATTTTCACGTGAATAATTTTTTGTGGCTTCTTCACTCTTTGAAAAGTCATTATACCATCAACACTTGTGTTTACACATACTTGTCTTTAATCTATATAATAGGTTTCATCTTTGAGCTATGCTTTCCACTCAATAAATTCATTAATAAATTTATCAAAATGAAAATCCTCCCTACTGGGACAAACCATTTATACCAATCAATGATCACATCTGCCCTGTTGGGGCAAATCATTAATCCACCATTCTCCCCTCTTTGGGGATATTCAATTATTTAGTCTTTCTTCTAATTCCAAGCTCACAGTTTTCATCCTCTTATAGGAAAATCAAAGTGTGCAACTTGTTTCAGGATAATTCATTCCCTAAGCCCACAATGTTCACCCTATTTGGTGTATGTTATAATGTGTTAATTATCTTAGGATGCATCCTTCCCTCTTTCCTTGCCTTAAGGCCAATTCCATTATTTTCAAACATTAGATATCAAAGCATGCAAGCATTAGCTCATATGTATTAATCTTCTCCATAGGTTAATTCACTCTTCTTCTTTACTATTTTCTTATTTGTGAGGTCTTGTCCATCAAATCTTATTTTTTTACCACTCCCTCAAGGGGGCATCGTGGGCTCCCCAAATGTCTTTGGGACATCATTCTTCAATTATTAGTGTGATCATTTTGGTAAATTTTTCATTCTTTAATTTTTTTTAAAATTTTCTAATGTATTGTAATGCCTTTCCAAATAAGGGGAAAAAGGTAGACACTTTGTTTTTACCACTTTCATGCCTAAATGGTTATCATAATGATTTCTTGCAAATATTGCAAATTAAGTCTAGAAATCACTGAACATCCTAAATTATTTTGCACATTGGTAGTAAACATTTTGAATCATGTCAATGTATCCCTAATTGGGAAAATTCATTGAATACGATCATCACCTTCCTTTAATTCATCTCTAGTCAAATTGCGACCTAGCAAATTGATGTTTTTGACCACTTGTGTGAGACAACTTATCAAATATCAAAAATTCCAAAAAGGCTAATCACGATTGCTTAAATTAATAAATCCAATCAAATGGTTAAGTGAAAAATCAATAAAAATTGGATGAATATCTAAATTTGGAAATTTAAAAGTCAACAAAATATCTAAAATGTGACATCATCATGATATCATTGGTCACAAAGTCAAAAATCTGAAATATCAACATAAATATAACAAATATCATGAATGTTGAGCCATGCTTCATAAGTGAAATATTAATTCCAAAATTTAATGCACTTGGTCTACCAAATTTTACTAATCTCGAACCTTTGATCCTCATATTGAGATGGACGGTCCTCATCATTTTATCAAGTCTATAAATACAAGGACCTTTGGCCGTTATAGACAAGCTTTTGGAAGTAGACTTACTATGCAAAATTTTATCAAGAGATTCATATTTATTCTCAAGAAAAATATCCAAAACCTTAATTATATAAGGGGAAATGCCACCCACATATGGATCCAATATTGTTAAAAACCACTAGTCTACAAGCCGAGCTCATATCTCTTCGAACCAATTAGCAGGTGGACTCTTCAAAGAAGGTAAAATGTTTTATTTATCTTATATTTGATTTTTTTATTGAATTAGAACCTATAATTATTGTCCTAGCTCTAATTTTCTAGGCAAAATAAATAAATAATTAGTTCTTGAGTATCCTAAATCTAATTATATTGACCCGAGTGACCTCCTGTCCAATTCTTCCAATCCACCTCAACAAATATCCTTCAATTTTATCACTGAAGATTAAGGTATTGGTACCTATAACATAAATGATGCATTCCAAATCGCCAAGCTGCCAAAATATCCCAAATCCCATGGAAGACCCAAGACTACCAAAACTTTTTGTAAGCCCAACATGGTATGGCAAAAGAGAACTGATTCTCATTAGAAAAAAGCTGCTTGTGTTTATCACATATACCTCACCAAATCAAGATTGACTCATAAGTTCTCAATGTTCTTGGTTGTATGGTGATGGTTTTGCTACATGATTTCAAAGCTTAAAAAAACCCCATTCCTAATAAAATCATGGACAATCAAGACTATAGAGGCAAATGTGTTCTTTGAACCTATTCCCACAGTAAATCTTATAGGAAATTAAAGTTTTAGATTCATACTGCTAGGAGGTGTTCTATTAGATTTTAAGAGTGATACCAATATAATGATTGATGAAAAAATTCCTAGTAGTGACACAGAGTCCCATTATATCATATATGATGACTTTATCAATACCAACTTATTTGATACCAATTATATTATCACTATTGCAATCCATGTTGCTCTTTCTCTCCAATATCCTAAACTAATCGATTGGGATGAACAAAATTCTATTATACCCTTAGATGAGTTTTACAATGAGGAGGTAATTTCTAAGTTTATGGCTCTTAAAGATGGGTTGTCATTTGGTGATCATAAACAAGGCTTTGAATTCACATTAGATCTTGCTGCCTACTTTGGAGAATAGGGGAACTTCCTTGGTCACAAAGAATACAAAACATCAAGATCCTCTAGTGAAAACCTCTTTGAGGCACCCTTGGATCATGGAAAAAGTAAAGGAAAAGACAAGTCCATGTGTGAAAACCTATTTCAAGCAATCCTGGATTGAGAAGTTTCCTTACCTCCTTAAGAACATCAGTGTTCTAGTCTAAGTCTTATTGCTAGGTTTGACATCAGCCTAAAGGAGCAAAGATTCTTTGAGTAACTGGTTCAAGACTTTCCAGAGACATTTGTTAATTATCCACTATTAGACATGGCTGATTTTGATTCTTCTTACATGGGTGAGAATTGTGGCTCAAAAGTAGCTGAAGAAGATCAATTTTCTTCATTGCCAACTATTCTTGAATATGGTTCCACATTGCTTGTGAAGGATACCATTGAAGTAAACATTGGTAGTAATGATCCAAAAGTGATTATATTGAGTGCATCCCTCACTATAAAGGAGCGTGAGTTTATTATAGTTATTTTGAAATATTTTATCAATGTCTTTACATGGACATATGCAGATATGCTAGAATTAGATCCATCTCTAGTGGTATTGTTAGGTTGTGCAGCTAAAAGCTTCACTGATGCAAACAGGGAAGGAGGTTGCTAGAGGAGGTTGCTGAAGTGTCACAGACACCAGCATCGGTCAGGCCAACTGACATCGACAGGATTAGATAGGAAGACCAACCGACGTCAGTCAGGGATCGGCCAACGTTGGTCACCTCCAGGCAGACAAGGACCGACGCCAGTCACCTGTACAGTTCAAAACTGCAAGTTTTATGGGCAGTTAGTTAATGAACCAAGTGTTTGCATGTCAAGAGCCAAATTTAGACCAGAAGCTATGGATCTAATTATTGTAATTAAGTGTCTAATTATTGTTTGCATGAGATCTATATAATAGACTCATGGGTTGTATTGAAAGGTGTTCTAGTTTGAGTTGAGCAAAGTTAGCTCCTTTTATGTGTGAGGTGAGCAAGGGTGTTCCTCCTAGTTCCACAGTAGTGCCAAGTATGGGTGCTGGTTTTGGAGAATCAGAAGGGTTCTTTAGGGGTGTAGGATCTTGGTCAGCAGGTGTGCATGGCTACATTAGGAGATCTACATGGTAAGTAAGATCATTGATCTACAGGTGTATGTGTGTGCATGATCCAGGTTTACAAGTTTGTAGAACCAGATTGATTTGTAGGTGTGTAAGATCAGGGAGGATAGCAACACAACACGGAGCAGGATTAGGTAGGATCTACTTAGAGTACAGTGTGTACTCAAAAAGAGAGCAAAGAGGAAGGCAAGGTAGTTCCTTCCATAAGTGAGATCATTTGGGTTACAGGTTGTTGCAGTTTAGGGGAGATCTACTTGAAATATGTTTGTGTACTTGGAGTGCGTGGAACACTTGTAAAGTGCGTGGAGCACTTGGGTACTAGCAGTAGTGGATACTGGCTTGTTGGAGGTGAACACCAACTCTGTGTTTGAGTTGTGTGTTGGGACCATAAGAGAGAGAGAGAGCTTTGAGGGAAGATTTACTGTTTATGCCCTAGAGGTGTGTAAGGAAGAAGAACTGTGGCAATCTTCTTTGTTGTATTTCCTTCTAAAAGATTTTTAATACAAGTTGTGTATTGTCTCTCATATTCTGTGTTGTTTCTGAATTTTAGTTACTTGTGATTCAGGTTAATTCCTCATATTAAGTTTCTTGTATTTGGTAATCAATTGTGTGCTTCCATATTTCCCAACAAAGTGGTATCAGAGCTTTTGGTTGGGTATCTAACAAAGTGGTATCAGAGATAAGGTTGCAGGGAGCAGGTTTTGTGTTTGGTTACAAGTCACTCTCAGGGGTTTCTGATTAAGTGGGAGCAGAGCAATGATAGAAGAAAGTAAGCTAAGAATGGAGGAATTGAAAAGCACAGATGATCACTTACGGTGTGATGGAAAGAAAGAGCAGGGAAAAGAATATTGTTGGTTGGTAGAAGATCAGCATGAAGGAACTGAAGAAGCAGATGTTGTAGGTGTTATTACACAAGATGCTCTGGTATGTTTCTTGGATAAAGTAGAATCTTGTTTCATAGAGTCTATTGCCTCTTTCCATGCAATTCGAAATAGAGTATTTTTCCATGGTAAGGTCTTTGGAGACTTTGGAAAGATTTATTTAGGGGCTGGTGTGCCTTGCCAAAGAATTGGCAAAGGGGAAGTGAAGCTAAAATTGCAGGCGACCAACACACGGGTGTTGAAGGAGGTCATGCAGGTCCCAATATTGAAGATATGGCTAATTTATTTAGAAAAGTTGGGTGATGAGAGATGCACAAGAACTCTCACAGTGGATACACTTGAATTAGCTAGTGGTAAGAAAGCAAGTACTCTTTATCTACTTGCTTATATTACTGATTCTTCTTCTATTGTAGAGACGTGGCTTTGTAGGCTTGGTTGCATGAGCAAGAAAGAGATGCATGTTCTTAAGAGGAAGTCAGATGTGTTTGATAGACTTAAGAACTAGAAAGCCTTGGTGTTCTTGGAGGAGATGACAGACAGAGACCAGTGGATGGGGCTGGATACTTCTGAGCAGGGCAGTTCGGACATGGGTTTTGATTCAAAGGAGCTCGTGGGTAAAAATTCATCACTCACAAGAGAACACAGGTACTGACATCGGTCAAGAGGAACTGATGTCGAACAAACAGGTGTTAATGTCGGTCATGTGCAGACTGAAGCCGGTGATGTCGGGAAAGGTAAGACTGACATCAGTCAGGAGGACCGACATCAGCAATAGGTAAGACCAACATCGGTCAGGAGGACTGACATCGGCAACAAGAGACACCAACTTCAGCAGGGTTGGTAGTTAGGACAGGCGCATGGAAACTGATGTCAGTCAGATGCAGACTGTGTAGTGACCGAGGTCGATCACTATAACAAATTTTGGGTAGACAACAAGCTATCAAGGAGTCTCAAATGCCTATATGGAGGACTGAAAGAGTAAGTAAGCCTCAAATTCATTGTTCCTCTTCTTTATACTCGTTGCTTACTGTAGAGCAAGAAGGATCTAGGAAACAGTGGGAGCATGGCAGGAATATGATGCAAAACCAAGTGGGAGATTTGGTAGGGTTACCAGTCGATATGAAAGCATAGAGATGAATGGATACCTTAGTTAAAGAATAGAGTGAATGGACACATGAGATGGAAGGCCAAGGCATATGGTCTTGAGGTAGCTGCAGGACAGTGGTATAGGTTTTGACAGGTGGATGACAAAGCATGGCTTTAGTCAATGTCAATGTAACCATTGTGTTTGTCTTACCAGGTGGATGATGATTACAACATTATCCTGTTACTGTATGTGGATGGTATGCTAGCTAGTAGGTTTGTACATATAGGGTTTTGCTGAGCTAAGGGTAAGGTTAGTTCAGTGGCATGTCATGAGGAATTTGGAGTAGCAAAATTCTTTGGCATGAGAGACATGGAAGATCACAGGTTGATTTTGTCTCCAGTGGGAGCTTATGTGAATCAGGTGTTGGTGAGGTTCATTATGCAAGATGCAGAACTGGAGCATACTAAGGACTGGATAGTTTAGTGTCTAAAATCACATGAGGTCTGGTATAGACCTGAGTTTTCTCAAGCAGTGGGAGTTGTCAGAGAGTTAGGAGCCAATTCGGGGAAGTGGGTTCTCAGGTATTTGAGAGGGACCACCAGTAGGTATACATGTTATGCAGGGTTAGGACTTCACTACATGGGTTTGTAGGTTTGGATGTGGCAAGTTACTCAGATGACAGGAGGTGCACCATAGGTTGTGTGGTGGGTGGTCTTCAAGATTGATCTTGAAGAGGGATACAAGCTAGGAAATAGATTAGACAGGGTACAGGTACAAGTACAGTGTAGCTATTTATCTCTAAGTGGGAGATTGTTAGGTTGTGGAGCTAAAAGCTTCACTAATGCAAATAGGGAAGGAGGTTGCTGGAGGAGGTTGCTGAAGTGTCACAGACACTGGTGTCGGTCAGGCCAATCAACATCAACAGGATTAGATAGGAAGAGCAATCGATGTCAGTCAGGGATCGGCTGGTGTCAGTCACCTCCAGGCAGACAGGGACCAACGTCAGTCACCTGTGCAGTTCAAAACTACAAGTTTTATGGGCAGTTAGTTAACGAACCAAGTGTTTGCATGTTAAGAGCCAAATTTAGACTAGAAGCTGTGAATTTAATTATTGTAATTAGGTGTCTAATTATTGTTTGCATGAGATCTATATAATAGACTCATGGGCTGTATTGAAAGGTGTTCTAGTTTGAGTTAAGCAAAGTCAGCTCCTTCTATGTGTGAGGTGAGCAAGGGTGTTCCTCCTAGTTCCATAGTAGTGCCAAGTGTGGGTGCTGATTTTGGAGAATCAAAAGGGTTCTTCAGGGGTGTAGGATCTTGGTCAGCAGGTGTGCATGGCTACATTAGGAGATCTACATGGTAAGTAAGATCATTGATTTGTAGGTGTATGTGTGTGCATGATCTAGGTTTTTAGGTGTGCAGAACCAGATTGATTTTCAGGTGTGTAAGATCAGGGAGGACAACAACACAATAGGGAGCAGGATCAGGCAGGATCTACTTGGAGTACAATGTGTACTCAAAAAGAGAGCAAAGAGGAAGGCAAGGTAGTTCCTTCCATAAGTGAGATCATTTGGGTTGCAGGTTGTTGCAGTTCAGGGGAGATCTACTTGAAGTACATTTGTGTACTTGGAGTGCGTGGAGCACTTGGGTACTGGCAGTAGTGGATATTGGCTGGTTGCAGGTGAGCACCAACTCTGTGTTTGAGTTGTGTTGGGACCGTAAGAGAGAGAGCTTTGATGGAAGATTTACTGTTTATGCCCTAGAGGTGTGGGAGCCCTAGAGGTGTGTAACGAAGAAGAACTGTGGCAATCTTCTTTGTTGTATTTCCTTTTGGAAGAGTTTTAATACAAGTTGTGTATTGTCTCTCATATTCTGTGTTGTTTTTGAATTCTAGTTACTTGTGATTCTAGTTAATTCCACATATTAAGTTGCTTGTATTTGGTAATCAATTGTGTGCTTCTGTATTTCCCAATAAAGTGGTATCAGAGTTTTTGGTTGGGTATCTAACATGTATACCATCTTATTTTTCACCCAAATGTTAAGCTAGCTAAACAAAAGTTACAAAAAATGCATCTCTAAATTTCTATCTTGGTTAGGAATATTTATAAAAACCATTAGGAGCATGTTTTATTAGGCCACTTGATTACTTAGAGTGGATATTAAATGTTTTTCTAGTAAGCAAGAAGTCACAAGGGAATCACTTATGTAATGATTTTAGCGATATCAACAAAGAATGCACTAAGAATGATTTTCCCTTATCGAACATCAACATGATAGTCGATTCAATTATAGGATATGAGATGTTCTCCCTCATAGATGGATTCTTAAGATATAAACAAATAAAAATTACACTTGAAGACCAACCCAAAACAACACTCACCACTCCATGGAGAACATTTTGTTATCAAGTCATGAAATTTGGATTGAAGAATGTTAGTGTAACTTACCAACATGCTATGAATATCATCTTCCATGACATGATATATGGTATTGTTGAAGATTATGTGGATGACATTCTAGTAAAGTCAAAGACACATGTAGGACATCCTAAATTCTACGAATAATCTTTGAGATATTTTGTGAATATAAGGCGCACTTCAATCCTAAGAAGTGCATCTTTGGCATCACTTCTAAAATATTACTAGGATTCATTGTATCTTATAAGGGCATTAAAATCAATCCTAAAAATCTCACAACCATCATGGAAATTCCTCCTTTTACCTTGATGTACTTCTATAGTTTGCAAGGTAAGATTCAATCCATTCATGGGTTTGTCTCACAACTAACAGATTGGTGTCATCCTTTTACTCACGTTTTGAAAAAAGGTGTCACTTTCCAATGTAAAATAGATTGATAAAAATATTTTGCATAATTAAAAACCTATTTGGCCAATCCTCTAGTGTTGACCCCACCTATGTTAGGGAAGTCATTGCTTCTGTACATATCAACTACTGAGCATATACTTCGGGCACTTTTGGCTCAATATGATGATTAAGGCAAGGAGCGAGTAGTTTATTATTTGAGCAAAACACTTATGGCCTATGAACACAACTATACATCACTAGATAAAACTTTTTTAGTAATGGTTTTTAGATCCCAAAAAATACAACACTATATGCTAAACAAAAAAACATTATAATTTCTGAGATTGATCCCCATAAGTATTTGCTATCAAAATCCACTTTAACTGGTCACATGGCCAAGTGGGTAATATTGATAAGTGAATTTTATATCATGTATCATATCCAAAAATCTATTAAGGGGTAGGTCCTTGTAGACCAACTTGCTAAAAATCCTCTATTAAACACCAAGCCACTCACTTTTGGGTTTTCAAGCAAATCAATTCTAGCTTTAGACGAAGTGATTATTGACTCCAAGTAGTGAAATATTTATTTTGATTGTTATTTCACCTCTTATGAATATGGATTTGGTATTATACTTATTACTCTACAAGGAAATCTCATTCCCAAGGCCTTCCACATTAGTTTTCATTGCACCAACAATATGGTAGAATATGAGGCACTCATTGTAGGACTCCATCTTATTGTGCAATAAAAAATTAAGAAGTTGATGGTATATGAGGATTCATAATTAAACATCAACCAAGTTTTAGACTAATACCAGACTAGAGATGAGAAACAAGTGCCCTATAAAGGCATGGTGGATAACCTCAAATAAAATTTTAAATCTTTTTAGTTTGATCAGATACCATGAACCAATAATAGATAAGCATATGCAATGACAATAATTGGCTCCATGATAATAGTGGCTAGAAATGTCAAAGAATATCAATTCATTATCAAACACCTTCTTCAACTAGCTCATGTATAGTCAGATTCTAAGATGGTATGTGATATTTCTAGTCCCAATCCTCCTTGCAAGTACCAATACATATATGCCTATCTCTATGAGCAATAACTCCCTACTAACCTATCACAAAGTCAACACAAAACATCCATTCATAATGCCTCTCATTACACCTTACTTGGTAACACACTCTATTATAGAGGCTATGATGAAATGCTATTTCACTATTTAACTTCAGTAGAATCTAAGTTAATGATTAAATATGTACATGAATGAATTTATGGGGCCCACACTTGTGGTATGGTCTTGGCTAAAAAACTCGTTTAAACATGGTACTATTGGTCAACATTGGATTTTGACACTTGCAAGTATGTTAAAAAGTGCCTTGCCTATCAAAACATGGTGATCTGATTCACGCTCATTCACAAGTGCTTCAATCAATCATGAATCCTTGGTTGTTTTCAATGTGGGGACTTGATCGCATAGGAAAGATAAACCCAAGTTCTTCTAATACCCACAAACATGTCCTACTGCTACTAAATCTTTTACTAAGTGGGTAGAGGCCATTCCTCTCACTTACATAATTAGAAAGTAGATTTACAAATTCATCTATTACCACTTCATTTACCTCTATCGAATTCCATTCACCATTATATTTGATAATGGTGGATCATTAAAAAAATGATGTAAAACCCTCTATACCCATTTTCATCTTTAACATAAAAGATCCACACCTTGTTTTCCTCAAGGTAATGGCCAAGTCGAGGCATCTAATAAAACCATTGTTACTATTCTTAAGAAGATTGTCAATGACTCTAGCCATGATCGACACTTGCAATTATTCCCAGCCTTATGGGTTTATCATACCAATACTATCCCACCTATAGGTGCCACTCTGTATTCCCTGATCTTTGGCTCTAAGGCTATCATTAATATTGAGAATTATTTGCCTTCCCTATGAACATCACTACAAAATATAATTGATGAGGAAGACTATAGAGTCACTAAAATGCAAGATTTATAACTCTTAGATGAGAAATGACTAACTACATTAAACCATTTAAAAACCTAATAGAATTAGCTACATCATAGTTACAACCACCATATTCTTCCCAAGTTGGTGATTTAACATTAAAGGAAAATTAGAAAAACATAAATGTAGAATGTAAAAATAAGGGTAAGTTTAAGGCCAATTGGTTGGTTTCATATGCTATTAAAATAAATTATGGTTCTAGAGCATAATTAGCTACATCAGATGGGCAAGAGTTAGAGGAACCTACAAACATATTGCACCTCAACCGTTTCTACACTTAACTTGACTAAACACTATTTATGAAAACCCTTGCTTGAGGGCATTTGTTTCAAATCCACTCATATTATTTTCCCATCCTTTTGTATTTTGTACCATGGCTGATTATTGTCCTTATTACTATTTCTTATTATCTTCATGATATTGATTACAACCAATAGGTTCAACATGTAGATTTTGAGAGCATTTTAGATTGATTAACCTTAACAACCTCTTTGTAGACAAGTGTATCAGGGTATTTCAAATATGGTTTTTCCTACTTGGTATTTCCTCAAATAGATTATCTTTGCTTCTTCTAATTATTCCCTCTAATTATTTCCTCTATTCACATGCCTTCCTAATCCCAATTGTTGTTGTGTGGTATTCCCTTTGCCTTAGGTTTTTGATATTGGTTCATGGCACTACCATTAAAACCAATTTAGTTTTTATTTGAGCCCTTGAATAACGTTATTTTTCCTTTGTTATATGGTTATTTATACATTTGTGAATATTCTCTTGATTTTCTTATTTCAAAAAATTCAAAAACATTGAAAAATCCAAAAATCTTAAAAATCACAAATTCAAAAAAAGGCTTGAAACCTCTAAAAGAGATATAAAGCCATAAAATATTTAAACCTTATGTCCTCCTATTCACCAGTGGTTCTTGCTCCTATTCTGGGTGGTAACCTCTTATCCAATCCTAGTCATTTACGCTAATCATTGCCATTTCTTCATTATCCTCCCATTTTTGGGAGAATTACATCGGGCTGAGGTCCACACAAACTATGTAGGTAGTGCTTGGATGTATGGGGCATCTATGTTAAGCTCAGCCACTTTAATTTCCATTTTATTTTCCCCTATCTTCCTTTTGTACTCTCTCCATATTCTAAGCAACATTTTCTTATGCTTTCACTATTTTGCAAGTAACCTTTTCCTATGCTCTCAACATTTTATGATCTCATTCCTATTTTAATCTTTAATCAAATCATTGTTGTCCCCTTGTCATCACTTTTAATCTATCCCAATTCTTGGGAGAATTACATTTGCCTTGAGGTCCACACAAAATATGTAGGAAACATCCATTTTCTTAGGGCATCTAGAATCAACTCGGCCGCCTCTTCCTTATTCTTCTATTTCCAATTTTTTTCACATCATCATGTCTTCTTATCTATTATCCCATGCACTTAGGGGCCAAATATCAAAGGGTAAAACCTCATGTCCACACAAACACAAAATCAGAAGCAAAACAAACATGTAATGAGTTAACCATTTGATGCATTTTATTTCTATTTCCTCTTGGTTTAAGTTTACTTGTTTATTTGATTTTTCTTGTTATTGCCTTGACTCAGTCCATTATGCCAACAAGGTCATCCTTATGGTGTCCCTTGTCATGTACTTGTGATTAAGTCAATCCAAATTCATATGTTAGCATTGTTATCATGGTTTTTATCATTGGTGCATTTTTATCAATTGCCTATTGGATCGAGGGTTAGACCTTATACACATCACAGTCAAGTTGTCATGGTGTTTCACATTATGGTGTATACCATTTTATGTTATACCAAAAATAAAGTATTAAAGGTGTAATAATATATGTCTCAATAACATTCTCTTGGTCACCATCATATTTTCCTTGATCAAATCAAAACAAATTAACATTTTGGTTGTATCAATGTTAATCAAGGCATGCATCTCCAAACCAATAGGTACAATAGAATTGTAAACATTGAGAAATTATTATCACCATGTCCAATTGGTTGGTCCAAGTGGTTTTTCCTAGTAGGGAGGATTTTCATTTTGATAAATTGATTGAGTGGAAAGCATAGCTCAAGGATGAAACTTGTTACACAGATTATAGATGAGGGGATGCAAATGCAATTCCAAATGGTATAGTAACTATTCAAAGAATGAAAAAGCCAAAAAAAACCATGCACATGAGAATTATCAAAGGTAATGAAAGAAATGATGAAGAATAATGATTGAATCAACTCTTACATGTGAAATGGAGTTGCACAAAGAGAGAGAGAGCCATGTTTTAAGAGAGAACCAAACATGAGTAAAATAATAGCTTGTATTCAAAATTGATGAAATAGCTTATATAAGAGGCACATAAATAGGAAGAAGAGAGGCATAAAACCACCTACATTTGATAATGTGAAAATATATCAGTTTCTAAATGAATAATGAACACCATATGTTAAATGTCAGCATTTGATGCTGAAGGAATAATGCATGCACACCAACTAAGTTGACTATAATTTAGAAATGTGCATGTGCATCTAATATCTATCATAATGACCTCATTATTACACTCATGAAAGATAAATACATGTGTAGAAAAAATATAAAATGGAACAAAAAACCGACACTAATACTCCCCATAAGCATAGCTTAGTGGGTGGAAGAAATGGGTCATGAAAATAAGACCTAATTAGGATCCCAAATACATATAAAATCCCATAGAATAATAGAGAGAAGTTCCCCCTAGAAGGAGAGAGAGAAGACTAGAAAACTAGAAATCTCCCCTAAAGATAAAGATGAAGTTGCTCACACCTCAAGAAGATTTTGCAAATGAAGATACTTGATCTCAATGAAGGGTTTGGTGAATATATGAACTATATTCTCTATAGTCTACAAAATTTTGAGATCAATTAGTTGTCCATTAATGAGTTCCTAAATGAAGTTCATATGAATCTTGATGTGTTTGGTCCATTGGTATTAGATTAAATTCCTATATATTTGGATGGTTCTCTGATTATCACAAAAGATGACTATGGGTCACCTGAATTAGATACCAAACTCAGTAACAATTCCTTGAATATAAATAACTTAATAACAAAATAGATCCTCTTTACTCAACCTCAGTAAATGATAAAGCAATAACATTCTTCTTGCTAGACAAACCAATTAGAATTGAAACAAGTGAGAAGAAGTGGAGTTGGGATCTTGAATATCACTGACCCAATTTGACTATGTGTACCCAACCAAGTCAACATCAATCCTTTCTTCATAGTGAATCTCAAAACTATGACTACCCTAATTTTAATGGAGAATATACTTGGTTACCTTTTAGTGTAGCTCATGTGGTTCTATATAAACATAGAGACCATGCCTAATGAATATGAAATGTTGAGTCTAGTGTGAGTCAGATAAATGAGACTCCTAACAAGTTATCAACACAAGGTAGCATCAACCAATGAAAAATAACACTTATCATCAAGCTTGACCCCAGAGAGAAAGAGAGATAGAGTAAACTTATACTTAGCCATCTGAAACCATGTGATAAAATTGAAATCATACTTGGATTGTGCAATAATGATCCTTGATTCAGACTATGAAATCTCAATCCCAAGGAAGTAGTGTAAAAAACCCAAGTTAGTCATGGAGAACGTGTCATGCAAAGTAGTTTTCATTGCTACAGTGGATAATGAAGAGCTCCCTGTGATTAATAAGCTATCAACATACATAACTAGAATATGTGATTAACTCCATGTGAAGAACTCCCTGTGATTAATTTTTGGAGAGATACAAATAGGTGATTATATGTAGATCCAAGCCTTAGACTATAAAGCCCCGTGTTCTATTTTTTCCAATCATTCATAAGGCCTCTAAGTTTGAAAGAACAAGATGAGTAGAAAGTCCTCATAGCAACTTAATATCTCTAGGTATCTAATCTAATTTGCATGAAATAAAACTAAAAATAAGAAAATGAAACTAAAAACAACCTATCTATGAATGTTAATTTTATAAAACAAACAAGAAAGAAGAAAATCAAGCATTTGGCTAAGCTAATTCTGGTTCTTTCAATCAACAAACAATCTAAAAGCTACACATAAAAATTATAACAAAGGTCTTAAAATTAAAACATACATACTCTTTTAGCTTATTTTTTAATTTTTTACATGCCAAGAGGAAAGAATACCTTAAATTAACCAAAAAAACTTGTATACACAACTTATTTTTTTATATTTAAATACTTTACAAAAATATTACTTTAAAAAGCAAACAATAGTAATATAAATGGCTTGGTTAGGAAAATCTTAGACTAACTAAAAAAAAGAGTCTCCATCGAGATAAAAATTATTAAAAAGTTAATTTTTGAAGAAACATTAAATATTCTTAAACTTGTATGATTTCTTAACAAGACACATTTGCACTGCATGTGAGAGCAAATTCATGAGGTCAATTATGAAACAACAACTTAATCTTTCATGTTAAAAACATTCATCAGTCAGGGGCAGTCCACAGAGCTCATAATTGATAGTTCAACCTTAAGTCTTTGTCTTCTTTTCCATCAAAAATTAAAACATCAAACTCTTGAGTTTGAAAAAATAAAAGATTATTAGATTGTGCATCTTACACACCTATAACAACAAAAACATCATGATCAACATTGTCATCTTTAAAAGGCCATCTTCTAAATTTGTAATGTTTTTTAAGTCTTCATCACTTAGAGGAGAATTGGAAGCATTCTTCAAGTCATCCTATGGATGGAGACCCAGGTAGGATTCCTTAGAATCATCTTGCTTATCTAAATATTAAGGCATTTTTATGCCATATCCATGGTTTATAAGTCTTTTCCAAAATTGATCTTAAGTTTGGGTATCATCATATTCATATTGAACCTCTAGACATTTAGAATATAGTCTTAAAAATAAATGAAGGATCGATTTAGTAGTTGAACTCATGTAGTGAATTCATTCATTGAGATGCTAAATGACATCCTCAAACCCTTTGCCTATGTCACCTTTTTAATTTATGTTGATGACATATTAATCTTTAGAAAACATGGGATGAACATCTACACCATGCTAAACTAGTGTTTCACATTTTCCAGAAACACATTTTTATGATAACATGAATAAATGTTTATTTTTCATGCAAGAGATAAAATATTTTTGATACATTACACACACAAGGAGTGCATGTGAGAACCTGAACAAGATTCAAGTCATACAAGAATGGGAAACACACCAAATAACTTTGCAACTGATTTAAATATTCTCATAATTAGAAATTTATATAGAGGTTTGTCTTTAATTTTTATCTTTTAAACCAAGCTACCAAAGGTGGAACTAAATAAAGTTTCATCTAGTAAATTGAAAAATAAAGATAATTCAATGAACTAAAATTCAGACTCTATTTTGTGTTAGTACTTATGTTACTTGACTATAAATTTGGAAGATCATCTATTTCATTTAGTAATAAAATTAACTATGACAAATGGATATTCAACACAAGTCCTAGAAAAGAGTTAATTTTTATTATAATTGATTAAAAAAAATATGATTGGAATCAAAGTTATGTTTAGAGTATATACTTATGTTAGATGATGAAGGAGTGATTAGGGATGATGAGAGATGGTCAGGGTCAATGATGGAGTGATGAAGGATGGTGAGGGTCAATGAGGGAGTGAGTAGTAATGATGAGGAATGAGGAAAGAGTGATTATGGATTATGAGGGATGAGGGATAAATATAGTTAATGAAGGAGTGATTAGGGATGATAAGACCGAGTGATTAAACATGATAAGGGACAATGAAGGTTAATCAGGGAGTGATTAGGGATGAGGAGGGATGCAGAGGGAGTGAATAGGGATGAGGAAGTAATTATGGATGATGAGGGATGAGGAAAGAGTGATTAAGTATGATGAAGGATGGGGAGGGAGTGATTAACGATGATGAGGGATAGTGAGGATCAATGGAGGAGTGATTATGGATGATAAGGGAGTGATTAGAGATGACTAGGGATGGTGAGGGTCCATTAGGGATAATGAGGAATGATGAGAGTGATTAGGGATAATGAAGGATGAATAAGAAATGATCAAGGATGAGGGAGGGATGATGAACAAGTGAAATTAACATAAAGTGGTTATTTGATGTGTGTAGGTCATTAATGTGACCTAAACTACCCCAATCACACCACTTTGGATCAATTTCAAAGTAAATAGTTTTGAAACTTAAATTTTAATAGACCTAAGACTCTTATAAATGCTATGAATCAATTCAAAAGGAACAAAAACCTAAAAAATGACTATATGTTTACGAAAAATGGACATCAATTGCAAACTTTATGTATTGAAATCCCTAGATTTAATACTTAGACTCTAAAAACACATAAGTACTGACTAAATTGGATTTTGAAAAACTATTTTCCACATCGTAAGGCATGTAGTTATGAGACCAACTCTATTATATACAAAGTGACCCTAATTATTATATTTAATAAAATATATTTAAATAAGCTTTAGGTCAATAATTTAAAGTAGTAAATATAAGCTTTGGGTCAATATTGGGTTCATATGCATGTTCACATGCTTTTATGTGCAAAACAATAGTAACACGATCATGTTCATATTTTTATAATAACATGAATGCATTATCTAATAACATGATCGTGTTATCTAATAATGCAATCATGCCATATAATAATGTCATCACCCTATCTAACAATGTGATTTCGTTATCTAATAACACGATCATGCTATTTAATAATGTGATCTCACTATCTAATAACATGATATTGTTATATAATATGTGATCCCATTATCTAATAATATTATCACATTACTAACATGATCACATTATTAACATGATCATGTTATTTGTATTTGAATTCTAAAACCATGCCTTTTAGCTAAGGAATGACTTGGATTCTTGAGCCAAAGGTAGGACCTATCAATCTACAGTTGAGTCCAAGAGTTATGATAAAAAACAAAAAAATCAACTTTGATCACCAAATACACTATGAATTTCAATATTAAAATTCAAAAACTTAATACCATCACAATGAGAACGCTCTTATCTTTCAAAAAATATGATTTTTATAAATTTTTGACTAATTTAAGGTTTTAAACTATGTTGATTTCTAACTATACCTTTATAGGCCACTACCTGCCGTAAATATACATGCTTTTACATGTTCATATATATTTTTTTTTCACTGATCCATGTGTAAAAAAAATTATATGGTCATAAACTAGGCCTAATTCTACACGCGTTCAAAAATAAAACTAATTTTCATTTTTATCGAGGTAGTTAGGCATGCCAAATGGATGGATATCCATATTTTTGTCTATTTTATAGATCTATTTACTTTTAAAATTCATAAAAAAGTATTCATTGACAAAATATAAAAAACTATAGGTCACAAACTAGAATATCTTATCTAAATTTTCTACAAAGGGTTTCAAATAAGATTAAATGCTGCTCAAATAATGGTGCACTGCATGACCACTATCTACTATATTCTATTAAAAAAGAATAGGATTTATTCTTCAAATTTTATTTTTTTGACCTAGTTATACTTAACCATTTTTTAAAAAAATTAGTGTTTTGGAAACTAGACACGAAATTCTACATTTCATGTTCTTACATCATCTTTTTGTCTTAATGTTCCTTGTTAGACATAATAAAATTTATATATTTGCAAAGTTGAAATGGAATATTAATGTGAAATATATTCTAAATATTATATAACTTTTTAGGGAGCATAATTGAATCCCAAAGGAAGACCATGTTTTAATAAAACTATTTAAATCAGAACATATGAAAAAGGTAAAGGATCCACTTCCAAATTTGTTGAGCTCTTATAAAAAACTATAAATTGTGTATGTGAGACTTTATTTGGTCAAATTCATGACATTTAAGAGTATGGATCCCCATATGCGATAATCTATATTAAAGTAAGAGTCCTTGGTACAAAATACATAATGAAATAAAGGACTTTTGGGGCTCAACTATTAAAACAATAGATGGGTTGGAATATTTTTCTCTACTAAAAAGCATAGTTGTTAAGGTTCCTTCATTTGTTGAGAATTTCCCAAAGAATAATAATTTTATAAATCCAATGATAGCCAAGTTAGGGTTTATAGCAAAGCAACAGAGGAGGGAAGCTATAGTTCAAATCCTTCCTCCATTGAGATGGAGATTTAGGGTATTTTTTATAAATCAACTTCAAGGATGGCCTTTTTGAATTAAACCATGGAATAAATGTCCTAATTGATGGGACCATATTTATTTTAGATAATAGGATATGAGGTATGTAACATACATATTTTTAAAAAAATATTAGTAATAGTGAAAACACATATTTAAAATAGCCAAATAGCCTTAATCATAAGAGCTTCCAAAATAATATTTACATTGGGATTTATGATCATAGACCACCAAAAAGAGTGATAATTAATAGACAATAAAATTTGAACCAATCCCCTTCTAAAAAAGCCAAGGTTTAATCATTTCTAAGGCTTTGTAGATACTCTTAGCATCAAAGTGCTTATTATTTTGATGGTCAGATCAATAATCAATAAGGTAGGAATAATGTATCCTCTCTAGGTCACTCTTTCATATGGACTTATAAAATAGATACAATACTTGAGAATAAATATTCCTAGTTATTTGACACAAAGGGAAATCCCTTGCTTATGAATATCAATTAACCCCCAATCACCAACATCATTGGGCCTACAAAAATTATCCCAAGCCACCATATGAAATTCTTTCTTTTGATTAAAATTGGCCCAAAGAGAGCCTATAATCAACTTATCCATGCTTTTGTAGAGAGTTTCATAAAGAGACTAATAGGAGTAGTACACATGAGAAGCTTATAAAACTTTGGAGTATATATGATATTTTCATGTAAGGGAGAGTGTATTAGTTATCCAGTAGGAGAGATGTTTACCAACCCTTTAAAATAACATACTTCAAAAACTCCACTTTATATGCCTATAAAACAAAGAGGATTCCAAATAATTTTATTTTTTTTATATGAGAGGTCTACTTCTAGTTTCAGGCATTGAACTAGCTTAGCTTAGGGCCAAAGGATTTCTTATATCATTGAGTGTCATCTCATTAAAAACTAGAAATTAAGGCAAGCCAAAATTTCTATAGACATTTCATAATATTCTTGATGACCACCTCCTTTTCAAGGATGGTGAGAAAGGAGTCATCAACAAAATGATTACTAATTACTTGGTCTTGAGGAAAATGAAGAAGAGATATTCCATTAGAAAAAAAAAACCCCATATAGATGAAATAAAAATAAAAATATATATTTAATATTTGAATGAATGATGTCTCATTTTATTTACAAACATTTACAAATAAGCTTGTTTTTTAAATGTATAGATTTTTTTATTCGTATTATTGAAATTTATATTTTTAATGTTCATTTTCTACATTTTTTGATTCAATGGCTAATTTATTTTTATTTTGAAATCAATTTCAAGGCATGTCGATTTGATTTTAAAAAATATAAATGAGAGTAACTCATTTTTAAAAAAATCATCTATTCTATAGAGATAATTTATTATTCAAATATTTTTCCTATCATAATGTGTTTGTATACTATATTCACATTAAAAATACTTCTAATACGCATAAAATGATTAAGTTTTAGAATATATTCAATGAATAAAACATACTTTAAAAATTCATGTGGAGTGAATGAGTTATTTTCTTACTTTTCCAGCTCATAATGGCAATATATGCATTAATGTATTCAAGTTATAGAGTATCTTCAATGATTAAAACATGTTTTAAAGGTTCATGTGGAGTAAACGAGTTCTTTTATTAGTTTTCATGCTCATAATGGCAATATGTGCATTAATGTATTAAGTCAATGTTGACGGATACCCATACCCTATTTTGACAATTTAATTTTCAAAGAGACAAAGAGGATACTAAAAAAGATTCAAGAGTTTGGACTTTTCAACAAACCTGTTATATCCATATGCTATAGAATTGGAATCGAACATGTTTTTATATGTTTTAGTGTAATTTTTTCAATTCTTAAATATCGATAAGAGGTTTTAGGTGTTGGAGGTTTTATTGTTCTTTTTCAAATTTTAAATATCAAGTAGGGGTTTTGGGTGTTGTGTGCAAGTGGCCATAGAGTATATAATCACTTATATTTAATATTTTATTTATAAATTAAATTAATTTAAAATTATTGAAGAACATTTATTTTCATCTAAAAGTGATGGTTTTAAGGATGAATAATTATGTATAAAAATTAAAATGAGTATTAGATAATATACAAATATTATTGAGTGTTTCACTATAATTTTTTATTGATGATGTTAAGTAATTTATGAAGAAAATATAATTTGAATTTTTGTGCATATTATATAATGTTTGATGTCATGTGCATGTTAATTTAAGTTAGAGATATAAATATCTATCCCTCGAGATTGATATAATCTACAATAGATAGTGTCAATATTTAATATACAAACAACTTAAAGTATCTTATATTTAAAGAATGTTAATGTACCTAATTTTATCTACTGTATTAGTCCCTACCAAATCAAGGTACTATAAATTGAACTCAAAATAATTAAATTATTGATTGTAACTAATAAAAAAAATTGAATTTATATATTATCCTAGCAATTGTAATGTTTGACATGCAAAAATTTAAGAATATTCTTCAAGATGTTACTAAGGAATATTTTATTTTCAAAAAATTCATGTTCTAAACTAATTGATATCACGTTTTAAAATCTCAAAATTATACGTCACTGAGAGTTAAGAACTTTCAATATTAACTTGTTTTACTGAATTATTATTCTTTTATTATATGATAACTCATCCCGAATTAATTTTATGACTGATATAAATTATAATTATATTACATATATAGCTAATTTTTTATTTTAATAAATAAATCATGAATAATTGAAAATATTCACCAAGATATATTAACTTATATTTTAATTAAAAATCATAATACTGATTGTAAAATGTTGACTTTCTTTCTCACTAATAAATCCAGAAAAAATTATATTAAATAATTTGTTTTAACATGTCAAAAGTATAAATCACTAAAATTTATTAACCTAAAATACTTGAATTTATAATATGTATATTATATAATAAATATTATAAACTTACATTTGTTATAAAATATCTATGACTTTATTGACTACAAAATTTTGTGCATGTCCTACTATCAGTGCATTAAATGAAAATGTTATAGTTTAGCAAAATAAATTGCATATTTTTTCATGTTTTAACATTTTTATAGTACATACATACAATTTAAGTGCTAATACAATTTGGAATACAAAGATAATAATTAGCAATGATGATTTTTTATTTTTTGTGGTGATTTATAATGTTAATTTTCAAAAATATGCATGACAGACTATTTCATATTTCACACATTATATTAGGTGATAGAAATATAACACAATTAACATTAATTTTTTAAATAAAATTGACACAATAAAAACATTGACTATGCTACATAATATTTATCTTTCATTCATAATGTGTAGTGGACATTAATATCTAAATTAATTAAACATAATATAATATAGATTTCAAAAGTATTGCTTGTACAATCACCACATTCCTCATATTCTTGGTCCCACTCTTGTAAAATGCACATTGACTATGCACATTGTAGGATCGATAATGGGGAATGTATTTTATAGTATATAATTTCAATGCTATAGACTCTTGTGATTAGAAACCAAGCTTGGAAGCAAAAAATCTTGAGACTTGAACCTTAGTTAATCTACTTGTAGAGTATGTGCACTACCAACCTAGGGTTAGTTTATGAATCTTGAAGGGATTGTGTACTTGGATCTTGAGTCATAGGCAACAAGTTCAAAATTAAGGTAGCCATAACTGACTTAGGTTTCTTAGTGGGGGATTTATTATTTCACTTATTCTATCAACACAAGACTTTCCAATTATCATTGACTCCTTTTAGGGCTTGCTTTGTGTAGCCATGGTTCTGATGGAAGGATTGGTGGTGGCCATGATAGATAAATATTTTATATTGTGATTAGCCAACTTATAAAGGAAACAAGTGTTGTATAAGTTGATATACGACACCCATTAGGTGAAGTGTTTCCTTCCTATCTATATCCAACTTTACACCACTCTAAAATTAAAATAAAGATAAAATGATATAAACACACAATTTTTATTCTTGCAAGAACCCTTCATATAGTAAGAAATAAATGATGCTTGCCAATGATCTCAACTATTTTTCATGGAAATAAAAATATAGTAAGAATAATAACTAAACTACTTACTACTTGGATATAGGTTGGAAATCAAATAAGCTATGAAACCAAATAAGACAATACACTATACAAACCATAATAAATGGGACTACATGATCAATTGTTCTTGGCTTGAATTTTGATCGATAATCCTTGGCTCATAACATGAAGAGTTTTAGTGACCATTTTCTCATTGGGATATATCATAGACCATTCGTATGTAGATAATAAATGATAAACAAATACGAGTATCTGCAGCTTCTCAAAATCATAGCCTTGACAAAGTCCTCTTTCTACGATGGAAGTAATGACAATCTAACTAGTTTTAAAAGATTTATCAATAGAAGAAGTCAAAAAAAAATTATCATGTTTTTCTAATTATTTTTATTTTGTTTGATTAGTTTTTAAATATTTTTATCATTTTTTCCTGATGCACACCTCCAATATTATTCACCAGTAAATTATTGCCCCTAAAAAATTAATTAATTTATATAATATTACACTTCTTTATTTGAAGTAATCTATTTTTATTATTTTAAATTAGACATTCCAAAAACCATTTATAATAACCGATATGATCAGTAATAGCTATCAATCCTAGCTACCGTATAAGCGCCCATTGGAATTTGTATTGATTTTTGTTGCATCACATGTCTATGCCATTTGAAATGATCTTTAGTGGACCTAGGAAAATGTTAGCTTATCAACCCATCTACATCTTTATGTAATTTAAATCAATCTTTAATAATCTTGGAAAATTTTCACTTATCAATCCATTTACATTTCTATGTCATTTAAAATGACTTTTATTACATCACATATTGAAATTGTCAAATATTTACAAATTTATTATTTTGAGCGTCCAGTTAATCAAATAATAGAAGGTTTTTAAAATTATGTTTTTAGCTATTGAATTCTTTCAGCATAAAAGAATCCTTAGGTAGTGGTCCTATGGAGGGGGTTGTTGCTCTTATTATTAATGAGCGAGTGGCCCCATGAAAAATGAAATATATGGAAATAAGAAAAGTTGGATTGTTTTCCTAAAATTAAGAAGAAACAAGTTTTTAGCAGATAAGTTTAAGTATGTGGAAAAATGAGGCACTAGAAGTTTTCTTTTTTTGCTTTTTAGCAAGGTATTTTACCAAATGTAAATTTATAAATGAACAAATTTCACTTAATATTTTATTATAAATAAAAATAAAATAACTTAACTATTATCTCCTAAAATATTATAGCATACAATCAAAAAAATTATATTATGGGACCACATTTGCTAGATATGGTCCTAAAATTATTTTGAAATAATCCTAAGAAAATCAATGAGCCCCCTTCCATGGGACCACTTCCTGTATATCTCCATTATACACATATAATATATTTTTTTTAGAAAATATGATTCCATAAAAGAATATAAAAAAGTGATGCAAAGATATCACCATATCGTATTTAGCAAACATAAAAATAATTATCAAAAATATTTTTAAAACATTTAATTGAAAACTGTTTAAAAATTAAGATTGGAATAGGATCACACTCCATAATAATTTATTGAGTACATGGATAAAAAACAAAAAATTAATTTCTATTAAATTTATGTTAAAAAAGGATAAATAAACACATTTTTGATTAAAAAAAGGTTTAAACATAACCAACAATATTATAAATAGTTTATTGGAAAACCAAACACTAAGGCATAAGATATCTAAGTCATGAGAAAAAATAATGAAAATGGAAGATGAACAAAACCATCTAGCTTATCACCCTAACTACCACCCATGAGTAGATCTATGTATGGGGTATTGACTCTCACTCATCATTAATTACATCAAGAGGAATTTTACAATGGCATCTAAGGGTGGCAATGGATTGTAATGGAGTGAATGTATTTACCTTTAAATTCAACCTTAAATTTGACATCTATTTGACTATTACTTAATAAATTTCTATTAAAAAAAGACTTGGCTAACATTATCATGTGATTTTAAATTTCATATACTTTTATGTATAGATAATTTTACAAGTTAAAATTTAACTGACATTATATGTACAAAAAACTTAGGGACATTTTAGCACTAGTATGGTTTCATATTGTTCCTAAATTTTTTTAACAATACCTATTGAGATACTTTAGGATCTTTCAGTAGCTAAATGGTCCCACGAGATTTAAAAATATATATATTTAATTAACTAATTAACATTGTTTCAATTTATTATAGACCACAACATATCTAAAGTATGAATAAGATTATGATATTTCAGTCATCTACAAGACATCAAACATTTTTTCAAGATTTGAAGCACATTGTCTTTTTAACATTTTCATGAACAATTAATGGTAATGGTAAGTTAAATTTAAATATGATTTGAGCCCATTGAGTAGAAATGGCAACTATGAGTTGAATGAGCATAATCTAATGTCATTAATGGAAAGTTCTTAAAATATTGTACAGTTTTGGAAAAATTTACTAAAAAAGCATGTTATTATGATAAAAGTATAGCCCTTGTAAGATCCATATATAAGAACTAAGAAAAAAAAAATTAGAAAACAAACAAATTAAAAAATTAAAAAAACAAATAATCATATTTCCTAATGGCATTGAACACCATTTAACACCTATAATAGTAAGAAATAGATTTATTCAATGTTTGAGTCAACACAAATTAATGTAGTGCATTTAGAAATATTCAAATGGTGTTCTATTAAGTAGGCAATGAGGAGTAATGACCTATACTCATATGTGTATAGAAATAGATTTGAGTCAAAAAATACCAACAGTTTTTGGAGAGATACAAATAGGTGATTATATGTAGATCTAAGACTTGGAATATAAATCTCTATGTTCTATTTTCCCCTGATCATTCATGGGGCCTCTGTGTTTGAAAGAACATGTTGAGTAGCAAGTCCTCATACTAACTTAATGTCTCTAGGTATCAAATCTAATTTACATGAAAACAAACTCAAAAAAGAAAATAAAATTGCAAACAACCTATCTATGAATGCTAATTTTATAAAACAATCAAGAAAAAATAAAATCAAGCATGTGGCTAAGCTAATTCTAGGTCTTTCTATCAACAAAAAATATAAAATCTACACATAGAAATGACAACAAATGTATCAAGAGTAAAACATACATACTATTTTAGATTAGTTTTTGATGTTTTACATGCAAAGAGGAAAGAGTACCTTAAATCAATCCACAAAACTTGTTTACACAACTTATTTTTTTTATATTGAAATAGTTTACAAAAATATTACTTCCAAAAGCTAACAATAGTAAGATAAATAACTTGGTTAGGAAAATCCTAGACTGACTAAAATAAAAAGAGTATCCATAGAGATAACATTCAATCTTCTTAAACTTGTATGATTTATTGGGAGGACATATTTGTACTCCATGTGAGAGAAAATTTGTGAGGTTAAATCCAAAATGATAGCTTAATATTTCATGTCAAAGACATTCATCAGTCAGGGGTAGTCCATAGAGCTCAGAACAGACATTTCAACCTTAAGTCTTTGTCTTCTTTTCCATTAGAAATCAAAACATCAGACTCCTAAGTTTGAAAAAAAGAAAGATTGTAGATTATGTATTTTACACACTTGTATCAATATAAACACCATGATCAACATTGTCAACTTTAAAAGGCCAACATCTAACTTTTCAATGTTTTTTTACTCTTAATCACTTAGAAGAGAATTTGAAGCATCCTTCAAGTCATCCTCTAGAGGAAGACCAAGACATGATGCCCTTGAATCACCTTGCTTATCTGAGATAATCTTAATATAAAAACTCTCTTGACCATCCTCTAGCTCAAAATGAATATTAGGCCTAAAATTCCTAGAGGCACTAGGCCTCTATTCTCTACTAATGATTATTTCCTTCAGTCCCATTAACCTAATTTTGGTCATTTGTGGACATTAATATAATTTCATTTTATTTATGACCACAATTCTATCAAGACCTTTAGATGAAATTTAATTACCATCTCTATCCACATACTTACCATGAACATGATGATATTATTCTAGAAATTGAAGACTCTCAAAGCTATAAGAAGAAAGACAATTATTTGACATACCAATCTGACCCATCAATTCACTAAAATTGCCAATATATTTCCCCAAACCTCTTGCATCTAATAATACATAGATGGAATCCAATTTTAAAAATTTATCTAAGTCATCTTGTCATACATCCATATGAGAAGACACCTACACAAAAATGAAGGACATAGTGACTTCACTTGTGAAGTAAATAGGGTCTCTTCCCTTACTATCAAATAACTCATTATTCCTCTCATTTCAAATACATCATAACTAGGCAAGTAGGACATCATATAAGCTCATTAGGCTCTTAAATATGATTAATGTATCTTACTCTATTGGTGCCACATAAAAAATTATATACATTGACAACATAGGTGTCTTGTTGAAATTGAAAAAATAAAAAAGTATGTAGTCATACCCAAAGGAAAGGAGCTATGGGTTTGGTAGAAAGAAATAAAATAGAATCCACATTTATTATGGATATAGATTCCACATTTGTTCTAAGTATACATACCACATTTATTCTGACTTGTCAATATATTACAAAAATAACCTTTTCCCCTGCAACACACATATGCTAATCTAATCCCCCGATTTTAGTAGTTATTTCCTAATGGCATTGAACACCATTTAAAATAAAATGAGGCAAGTTACAGTGAAAGAAAATCTTGAAATAATAACTTTGGTATTTATAGCTTACTTAGTAGAAATTTTAAAATTTTATGACAACATCTACTAGTCACCCCTAATATCAATGTTTGAGTGCACTCTTAAGTATTTAACCCTTGAGAAACATATACATTGAATTAGCACACATGTGCATATTTGAAAATTAGAATTAGTTCAAAATATTGTTAGTATAATCAGTTTAGCATAATGTAAGTAAAATTAGTTTAACATATTATCCCTCTATTGATAAATTTGAATACACCATTGCCTTTAAAAAGGCCTTTTATCATAATATACAAATCTGGAGAATAACTATTTTCTAGATCAAAAGAAGTATGGCATGTGTAAACCATTCTATTTTATCTTTGTAAATCACATTGAAATATTGATATCTAAAAATATACATCATCTCTGCAACAACATAAAAATGTAGCCATTAATTAGACTACATACATTTAAATTAAGTAGTGAAAGGAATAAAAAAATTACACTTTTAGAATCTATACCTTGCATATACAACATTGGCATCACCAATCACAAATACCATTAAGGCTTGTTGATATATTCTTGTAGTTTGATCCATTTCCATTTCATTGATATGTACATTATTTTCATTTTCACCAACTTCAGTTCCATCAACTTCATCTTCCACTACTGTTAACATCATATTATGCAATATGCAACACACAAGAATATTTTTTTTAGCATTTACAAATTAGGCTGATAAATTCTAGATTGTATAATTTTCCATGTGTTCTTTAACCTTATAAATGCAAACTCAACAATAATCCATGTTGAGGACAACTCAAAGCTAGATTCTCTTTGACTATTTGTCAAAGCTACGCTCAATGGTGTGATCAACCATGGTAATAAAGGATACCCACCATCACCTATAATATACTCTCTTATGCTTGAAGGGATAATGGAAACTGAATGACCATTTAACCTATGCCAACCTTGACATAATTTAAATAATGTAAAATTTTGTAGTATTCTAACATCATTAATAAAACTAGGCCATCCTGTGAAAACATCTATAAAATGCATATTACTATCAACAATGGCTTGTAATGAATTGTTGTAGTTGTGATCTCTATCATACCAATACATTAAAAACTCATTTCCTAGAAATTAAAATTGAATGTAACTTACATCTATAGCCCTGCAATAATTCACAAAGCCTTGTCTTTGGTAAAATTATTCCTTTAAAATTTCATGATCCATTTAGTTGTTTGTCCATTGGACATACGAGTCATAATATGCCAGTATGTTATCTTTTGGTATAGTGAGCACACAAGAATTATACAATAATAATGAGTCTACTTTAATTAAAAGAATATGTAAGAAGAGGATGTGAAATAATTGTCTATTATATTAAACTACCTTGCTTACCAATTATCTTCTCTATTACAATAGCCTAATGAAGAAGAATATAAAGGAGTAGGTGGAGTTAACTCACAAGAGAAATCACTATGGGATTGAGTGTAACTCAATGTGAAACTCATAGGAGAACTCTAGGTGGAACTCATCCTCTCACCCACTTAACCTCCTATCACACCTAAGTAAGATGAAGCTACATGTGTAGGCATTATCCATTTAATAAGTAAATATCATAATAAATATCTTACACTACTAATACTTGTGAAATTAATGTTGCATTACATTAATACATTTATTCACTGTTCTTACAATGGTTGACTTTTTGTAACAAAAATGTTCACTAGTGTTAATCATTGTCATGCCAAAGGATAGTTGGAGAACTATAATGGCCACGTGATTTCCAATAGGAAACACCCTACTCTTTTTAGATGTGGAGAATGAAATTGGTATGTCACCTTGAGTAAGGTCTTCATGCAAAGATTCAAAAAGTGATTCAAACAATTCATAAGGCAACCTAAAAATTCTACGAAACCATTGATCATCACATTTAAGTTCAAATATATAGTGGTTCTACCAATGCAAGGAATGTGGTTTTATATACCACTCTCTTTGAATCCTACCTTCCCATTGAAAACTAAAAAACTTTTTAAATAATTAGAAAATTTTATTGGCTAATGATTATATAAATCTACATATCTATGACTTGTTTCTCTACATTGTTGAGTTGTGGTATGACAAATGACTCTTTCTTATGGCTCTTTGATATGGTCTAAATATTAGACGAGTCTTGAAGATCATACCAAATTTACAATTCTAATTGAAAATTAATTGATTTACATGCTATGAGGACTTTTATTACTCATCTTGAATGAGAATCCATTGCACTATTGAAGAATGCCCCATATAAACTAGTATATAAATATCATGAAATGTGTATGCCTCTGTACAAAAAAGAGATTTTTCATGTATTGTTTGATCATAAACTCAAAGTTTCGAAACATATATATAAAAACAACCAAATTATAGAAGCATAGTCCATAATGTTAATCTATAAACAATATATAATGACAAGATGACATAGAAATTAAACCTTTGCAATGATTCCATAAGTGTATACATGATGTTATTAGAGCTATGACATGAATCCAAACATTTTGTAGCTATGAATCAAACATTTCCCATTAAGACATTCCTTTGAGTAAATAAGGGTGACCTTTGGATGAGACTCTCACCCTTCCTCTTTTATGGGTCTAGGGTCCCTTAACCTCAGGTGTACTACTCAAAAATAATTAATTTGACATTTTAAAACTATGCATGTTTAAGTGGAGTAAAGGTCCACACTACAAATGTGTAATTAATTTTTAACAAAAACATTCTTGTGAGCTCCAAAATTTAATACAGAGAGACAAATAGGTCTTCTAGAATAAAAGATGAAAAGTGATAAAAATAGATCAAGTGATAGCAAGAGCTCCAAAAGTGATAGCTAAATTTTGAAGATTAATTTTTTTAAAGATAGGACTTGTTAAGCTAGAAATGAATTAAGAAAGAGAATTCAATTAAAAAACCTCTAAAAAATGGCTTTAGCTTGATGGAAAAAAATATATAAAAACTATGATATATAAAATACTATAAAATACTTATGTGCCTTTGATACAAATATTTTCTATAATATTTATATGAAATTGTGACTGATTGAGGTAGGCATGTAAAATTCTGTTATTAAGACTGCTTAGCCACAACATGTTTTTAGAATAGTAAAATTCATTTCTATTCATGATTTTGATAATTTAGAAATGATCATTCAGGCATGGATGCCCTTGGAACATGTAGTATACTCGAAAAAAGTTATATATACAAGGCATAATAAAGTTTTTACTTTTATAAAATGGTTTTACCCTATAATATAATTTCCAGTATGTATAGTAGAAAAACTATTTGGAAGAGTTCAATATCTTATGTGACATTGTTATTTGAAGACACTCTTGTTTACAATTTTATCAACAAAAATTATGTGGTATGTGTTTGGAATCATTGTGTTGGCATGCTTAAAAATAAAGCAAACCTGTGTGTTTCAACATGGGGACTAGATAGTGCTATGTGTCAGACTTAAAATGAATTCAAATAAGCACAATCAATTTGGTTGCATATACAATATAGGTAATAACTATTTCAAAAAAATATAATATATTAGAGATCATTTTCACCATACTAAAGGAAACTTGCATACATAAAGGAAATCATAATCTCAATCACCATGATAACTTGACTTGCTATGAAATACTATTTACATTTATTTGACTTTTGTAGAGACATAAATGTTAAAGAAAGAAATGTCTTGATAAAAAGAATTCAATTATAAAACCTCTAAAAAATGGCTTAACCTTGATGAACAAAAAGATAAAAATTAGTGATATCCAAAACACTACCAAATACTTGTGTCTTCGATACTCTATAGTATTTATATGAAAATGTGACTGATTGAGGCGGGCATACAAAATTCCATTATTAAGACTGCTCAGTGACAACATTATTTCAAAATAGTAAATTTCATTTCTATTCATTATTTCAATAATTTAGAAATGATCATCCTAGCATGGATGCCATCGTAACACAAAGTATACTGAGAAGAAAAGCTATATCCAGGGCAAAAATAAGTTGTTACTTTTATAAAATGGTTTTACACTAGGATATTTCATTATAATTTAACTTCAATTATGTATATAAGAACAACTATTTGGAAGAGTTCAATATCTTATGTGCCATTGTGATTTGAAGAAACTCCTGCTTACAATTTTATCAGAAAATATTCTATGTTATGTGTTTGGAATCATTGTGTTGATGTGTTTGAAAATAAATCAAAGCTATGTGTTTCAGCATGGAGACTAGATGTTGAAGAATAAATTTATCAATTTCATGACTTATGGGTGCGGCCTATCTAATTCCAAAACTCATCAAATACTACCTAAGGAAGAAAGAAAAAATTCTGTCAACCAGAACCAAGGCTGTGATTGAACACTATAACAAGAACATAAACATTTTTTTTTGGTTAATTAGAATATTTTTTTTGTCAATTAAGATGAGCTAAATGGATAACCCAATGGAATTTATAGCAAAGACCTATGTTCAAATACCTAAAAGATAGATACTACAACAAGAGGAAAAGATTTTTTTTTAGTGGGGTAACAAGTTTAGCAACTATTATGGATATATTTATTCTGCATAAGTCATTGTTTTAGAAATAATAAAAGTTCCCCATGATGATAAACATCCTAAAGCAAATTTCAAATGACAGAAATGTGGTGCAACAAAAACCATTTCAAATTCAGTGGACAGGTCATGTTGGTTCTTATAATGGTTTAGGGGATTATTTCAAATAAAGAAGTGTAATATTCTATAAATTAAGTAATTTTCAAGGGGTAATAATTTATTAGTGAATAATTTTGGAGGTGCAAATCATGAAAAAAATGATAATAATCTTTCAAAACAAATCAAACAAAATGATAAGAGTCTTTTAAAACTAATCAGCTAAAATAATGATAAGAATAACCCTAAATGAAAAAAAGATATTTTTGTCTAGTTCTAATAATTTTAGTTCAGACCAATAAAGCAGGGTCCTGGTCATTACTTCCATCGCAGAAAGGTGCTAACATGGAAATTTCAAAGGAAGCTATAGCTAAAGTGTCATGGATTTTTTACAATCCACCCCACCCTTAGTTCTGGTATTGTCCATGACTATTGCACTTGCTTTAATATTCTCTATGCTTGTAGGCAAGATTTTCAGCCTTGGAAGAGGGAGAAACCTTCCTCCCAGAAATCTTAGGCTACCTTTAATAGGAGAGACCATTCGATTCTTGAGTGCACTAAAAGCTGACTAGTGTGACAAGTGGGTTGCAGACAAGGTTGCCAGATATGGCCCGGTCTTTAAAACCTCATTGATGGGTTGCCCAACACCCATCCTCACTGGCCAAGTAGGCAACCACTTTCTCTTACAAAATGACCACCACACAATCATTAACAAGCAGCCCACCACTTTTATGAGGATTTTTGGCTCAAAAAACATTACTAAGCTTATTGGAGATGAGCACAAGTGGATCAGTAACTTTGGCTTGACAACTAGTTGCCCACCTAAGCCTTTTTTGCAATAACTTTTCAAGAAATCATTGTCACATACAAAATTAGTACCCCTCTTAGATAATATGAAAACATTTACAATTAGTATCTCCCTTAAACATAATGGTAGACACATACTAGAATAAGAGATAGTAGCAAGTTCACAAGATCACACTCTCCTCCCCTGGTAAGGTGGACACTTAGAGTTCAAGTTTCTTTAGCCTTGTAAGGAACATATTAGTTATATATATGTCAGATGGGGACACATAAACAAGAGACAAGACAATTTACTTCACAACTCCATTGATAACACATTACATGTGGATCCACTTCATCATGTGAATGCAAGTCTAAATACAGTTTCACTTATGTCTTTCTTTGGTACAAGTATGCAATTAGATTTATCCTTTATAAATTTAAGATATTGAAAAATAATAAGCTAGATGGTTATGTGATCTCAATGTGCCTTTTGTTGATCAGTAAGTGCTTGTCTCTAAAATGCTTTTAATAGCCAATGAGAGTGCAGGGGTGATTTACATCCAATACCATCTTATCCACTTGAACTTGGATCTACAACATAACATTAGATAAATTATTAATTTTGTTTGCAATAAAAAAATTTATGTCTAAATGATCCTCATTAAACATAATACACTTTCTATCTTTCCAAAATTGAAATGGAATATTAATGTGAAATATATTCCAAATTTTCTAGCACTTTTCAGGGAACATAATTGAATCCCAAAGGAAGACCATGTTCTAATAAAAAATTTCAGATCCAAATAGATGAAAAAGGTAAAGTATCCACTTCCAAACTTGTTGAGCTCTTACCAAAAACTATAAAATGTGTATATGAGACTTTATTTGGGCAAATGCATGACATTTAAGAGTATGGATCCCCATATGCAATAATCTATATTTAAGTGAGAGTCTTTGGTACAAAATACACCATGAAATAAGAGTTTTTTTTTTAACGCTCAACTATTACAAAAATAAATGGGTTGAAATATTTTTATCCAATAGAAAGCATAGTTATTAAGGTTTTTTCATTTATTGAACATTTACCAAAAAATAATAATTATAGAAATTCAATGGTAACGAAGTTGGGGTTTATAGCAAAGCAATGGAGGAGTGAAACTACAGTTCAAATCCTTCCATCAGTGAGGAGGAGATTTAGGTTTTTTTTTTTTTAAATCAACTTTAGGGATGGCCTTTTGGAATCAATTTCCTAAATGCTGAGACCATATTTATTTTAGATAACAGGCCATGAAGGCTGCAACCTAGATATTTTGTCAAAAATATTAGTAATAGTGCAAATACTTATTCAATATAGCCAAAGAGCCTTAATCCTAAGAGTTTACACAACAATGTTTACATTGTGATTTATGATCATAGACCACCAAAAAGAGTAAGAATTAATAGATAATAAAATTTGAACCGACCCACTTTCAAGCAAGCTAAGGTTTGATCATTTCTAAAGCTTTATAAATACTCTTATCAACAAAGCGATCTGATTTCTATCATGATGGTAACATGAACATTCAATAAGGTAGGAAACCTGAATCCTCTAATATGGACTACGCTACATGATCTTTGACTATGCACATTGTAGGGTCAACAATGTGGGAATGTCTTCCATAGTATATAATTTCAATGCTGTAGACTCTTGTGATCTGAAGCCAAGCTTGGAGTTAAAAAATATTGAAAGTTAAACACCAGATTAGCTACTTGTAGGGTACTTGGCACTACCAACCTAGGGCTAGTTTAAGGAATTTGAAAGGATTGTGTAATTGAGGATTGAGTCATAGACAACAAGTTCAAAACTGTGGTAACCGAAATTGACTTATGTTTTAGAATGGGGACTTTATTATTTCATGTATTCTATCAACCCATGACTTTGCAATTATCAAGAACTCTTCTTGGGGCTTGCTTTGTTTAAGCATGGTTTTGGCCAAAAGGTTGGTGGTTGCCATGATAGGGAAATATATTATGCTTAGTCAACTTGTAATGGAAACAAGTGTTGCGTGATTTACAACACCCACTAGGTGAAGTGTTGCCTGCCTATCCATAACCAACACCTTTAAAATTAAAAGAAAGACAAAATGGTAGAAACATAGTTTTTATTCTTGCGAGAACCCGCCCCCCCCATACGCTAAGCAACAAATGATGTTTTCCCAAGGCTCCCAACTATTTTGCATGGGAATCAAACAAAGCAAACCATATCGTAAGGATAACAAATAAAGTACTTACTACCTGGCTACAGTTTGGAAATTAAACAATCCATGAAATCAATTATTCCTGGCTTGAATTCCAATTGGCAATCCTTTGCTTGGAACATGAAGAGGTTCAGCGATGCTTTTCTCATTAGGATTTATCATAGACCATTCATACGTAGATACCAAATGGTAGACAAATATGAGTGCCTGCAGCTTCACGAAATCATAACTTGAACATAGTTTGGCCCCTCCTCTAAATGGAATAAACATATAAGGTCAAGTTTTATCATCGAAATGTCTGACAGAAAATAAAAACATATTAAAAATAGAAAATAGAATACACAAATTGCTACATCAATCATGGAACAAGATTTTTATTAATCATCTTGAATCTTGTAGATCTTCTTGATCTTGCTTATCTTGCTCAATTACAATAGTGCACCCATGAGTTTATTAAATAGATTTGAAAGCAAATAATAATTAGAAAAGCAAACTGAAGACTAATTTTAGTCTTTACATGCGAATTGAAATTGAACTGCTTCTCTAACTACTTAACTAACTATTTGATAACTGCTATGCATGCATGAGGAGTGGAAAAATTATCTCCTGTTAACTTCAGTTTCTAACACTCCCCCTTAATTTCTACCACTAACTACTTCAGCATTTACAATGCCTAAATTTTGTCACTACATTGCCTTTCATGCAGAAAACACCACCTTGTGAAATACATCGCCTTATATGTGGATTACACCACCTTGTGAAATACATCACCTTATATGTGGAATACACCACCTTGCGAAATACATCGCCTTATATGTGGAATACACCACTTTGCGAAATAAATCGCCTTATATGTGGAATACAACACCTTGATATAGCCTAGATTGAGGCTATGAACAAATACAATTGCTCAATGAGCGTTCACTCAGCGTTTAAGACTGAGGAGTAGCCTGTCGAAAGGTTATCAACGGACATGCTTATGTCCAAAAACTACAAGCTTCTTGCTTGCTTACCTTTCTTTCACCTGACGCTTAACTACTCAAGTTTCCTCCCAGGACTCTGCTGGGTTCTTTCCACGTTGGTCTATATTTGCCAACAATCAGCCTGATCTTCAGACACTTTGACAGCTTCACTCGCTGTTCAACACACACACTTTCACATATTTATTCGCTGTGCAAATCGAGCTTTGCGGAGCTATTACCAAATATGGAGCTCTGATACCACTTGATAGAAAATAAAAACATATTAAAAATAGAAAATAGAACACACAAATTGCTACAACAATCATGGAACAAGATTTTTATGAATCTTCTTGAATCTTGAAAATCTTCTTGATCTTGCCTATCTTGCTCAATTACAATCGTGCACCCATGAGTCTATTAAATAGATTTGAAAGCAAACAATAATTAGAAAAGCAAACTGAAGACTAATTTTAGTCTTTACATGCAAACTGAAATTGAACTGCTTAACTAACTGTTTGATAACTGTTGTGCATGCATGAGGAGTGGAGAAATTATCCCCTGTTAACTTCAGTTTCTAACAATGACCAGCATCAAATTTACATGGCTCCCGGAAAAATTCTCCATTGGAGTGTGTAGTACTAGTCTCCCAAACTAACTGCAAAGGTAACAAATTGTTAGACTTTGTGTTGAATTGCAGACAGGTTCTTTGAGTGAATAGACAATGCATGTCGGAATCCTTAATGAAGAAAATTAAGTTACCTGCCACACTTTGGGAATTGTATAACCTTTATACCGTACATCTTGAACTGTGACAACCTTCTGTGTATAATGCATTTTTTTAATGTCCTCCCATGCTAGTGGTTCGTTTCGTTTCTATGCTGCTACAACTTCCGTTTGCTCTGTCAAAATTTCTAAAATTAGGTCAAAGCCGTTAACTAAATTAAAATGAAAGGAGAAGAAAATACTTTTTACAATGTTTGTGTATATATCTTGGTGTAAACACAAAAATCTAATAAGCTGGGGATTAAGTACAGCAGTAGTGTCGTGACCTCCTATCACGAGCACGATCAGGTTATTTATAATCTTCATGTCACTAAGGGAATTATGATTTTCATCCTTCATAGTCATCAGCCATGACATTAAATCTTGGTCAGGGCCACCTTTCCCTCTGCTATTTCCCCCTCCTCAAATTCAACAAGGCACAGAGTCGCTTAATTACACGAGCACGAGCATTCAAGCCCCCGTTGAAAGTAGATCCTGGCAAATAAGTGTCATAGATTCGGAGTTCAGAATTTGCCTCTCTTTAGGGCCCGTCAAACCAAAGAGGAGTTCAGAGGCAACTTGCAGGAAAGTAAGCTGCTTCATCAACGGATAACCAAAAACAGTCTCTCTCCCTTCCCAATGCTCCGCAAAATGTTGGTGAACAACGCCCTCCATCCTTTCCACACATTTCTGCAAAGCTTCTGGCTTCAGGAATGCCATGATAGCATTTTTGATCCGTTTGTGCTCATATCCAAAAGCTCAGTAATGTCCTTTGAACCAAAAATCCTCACAAAAGTGGCGGGCTGCTTGTTAATGACTGTGTGGTGGTCATTTTGTAAGAGAAAGCGGTTGCCCGCTTGGCCAATGAGGACAGCTGTTGGGCAGCCTATCAATGAGGTTTTGAAGACATTGCCAGATTTTACAACCTTGTCTGCAACCCACTTGTCACCCTTGTCAGGAATCCAATGATCTCTCCTATTAAAGGCAGCCCAATATTTCCGGGAGGAAGGTTTTTCCCTCTTCCAGGGCTGAAAACCTTGCCTACAAGCACAGAGAGTATTAAAGCAAGAGCGGTAGTGGATAATACCAGAAATAAGGGTGGGGTGGACTGTAAAAAATCCATGACACTTCTAGCTATGGCTTCCTTTGAAAAATCCATGTTACTGAAAAGCAATCACAATGTCTTCTTTCTGCTATGGAAGTAATGACCAGGACCCTGCTTTATAGGTCTGAACAATTAAACATTCTAACTAAAATCAATAGAAGTCATCAAAAAATTTATTTTTTTTCATTCAGGGTTATTCTTATCATTTTGTCTGGTTAGTTTTGAAAGATTCTTATCACTTTTTCCTGATTTAGGCCTCCAAAATCATTCGCCAATAAGTTATTGCCCTTCGAAAATTTCCCAATTTATAGAATATTACACATCCTTATTTGAAATAATCTCTTCTTGTTTTAAAGCAATCCGGAAACCACTAAACCAATATAATAACCAACATGACCACCCATTGCTAGTCATAGCTAGTGTACAAGCATCACTTTTCTCTATCAATTGAAATGATCTTTAGTGGACTTGGATAAAAGTCCATTTATCATCCTCTCTACATTTCTATATCATTTGAAATAATATTTGTTACATCATATATTGAAATTGTCAAACATTTACAAATTTATCATTTTGAATGTCTCTTATTCACATTTATATAGACTGAAAGAATCTTAAGACCTCTCAAATATTTTGATAGAATTTGGAGATTTTTAACAACCAATAATGGCCATCACTTTCAATGCTAATATCATGACTAATATTATTTTTCAAGTAAAAAGTGATTGGTTGTTAACTTTGAAAATTCAAAAAAGATATGTTTCCATGTTAGTCAAAGAGTACAAGGTATTGATTTTTTGCTTATTGAATTTTCTCATCATAAAGGAAGAAGATGCTTAGGTAGTGGTCTCATGGAGGGCGCTTCTGTTCCCATTTTTAATAAGCAGACGACCCTTTCAGAAAATAAAAGACATGAAAACAAAAAAATTTAGAATCTTTTTCTAAAATTAAGGAGCAACAAATTTTTAGGATGAAAGTTTAAGTTTATGCAGGTGAAAAAAAGTACAACTTATAATATTTACATCCATGAAATTTATCACAAGTCCACTTACATCATAATTACAAATTGATATGTAATTTGATGTAAATAAAATTAAAAAAATAGTAAATATCACATGTAAATATAAAATATACATAATGAGAAGCACCTACCTTAGAGAATAATGTTGATTTTTTAGCCCCATATGAAATAATAATTATCATTAACCAATAATATGTATAAACATTAGATGATAAAAATAGGAAATATGCATAGTTAAAGGAATCCTATTGTCGAATAATATATATGTGTATATACAAAGTTATATGTCATAATTCAACATAAATAATATGTTATATATCAAGAAAAAATGTAAACCATAACATGTACATAAACAAAATGTGACATATAAGCATACAATGTGGGCCATATAGGCATACAAAATTGATTGTGCCTATAACTAGACCCCTAACACAATAACTATCTCTCCTGATCCTCATTACCTCCAAATAAATTTCACTATATTGGTATAGATGTAGAGTTAGGGGTGTTGGATGCCTCAACATGAGGAGAGACTCTCCTATCAACATGTGAGTCATCCCTTATTTCATCCATAATATCTAAAAATTATTGTTTACACAACATATGAAATATAAAAATTAATGCATTAAAATTGTATATTGAAAATGATAATTTTTTCAAGAATAAAATTTTGCTAAATGATTCTACACTCATCGTATTCCATCTAAATGGTTGTTTAGGGCTATGAGACCACATATACACCTGTGATGTAGAATTCTATGAATCATACATATATCATTAGATTTAGATGTGCATACATTTATGTAAATATGACATAGAATATCATTGCTTGAAGTTAAAAATTAATTTTACTATGTGTTCTCACTAGTCTCCATCCATGGATCATGACCTGCTATGGAGATAGTGGATCCTTTGATGTAGATGCAACATTATGAAAACCTTATTCTCATCCATGAGTGGTACCCATAGCATCCCTCATCATCTATAAAACCAATAAATGAATATTGTGTGAATCCAAAGAACATGATAAAAATCTATGATTCTAATATATATCATAAAACATAGTTTTTGGTTCAAGTGAAAATAAACATACATGAATAAATATGTCACTTAAAAGTTTCTAAATTTGTGTATAAGGTACACCCATACTAATTGTGGCCTCTATAATAGATTCAAGGCCTATTGAGCTACCCAAAATATCACCAATCATCTATTAAAAAAAAAGTAACAATTTTAGTCAAATAAATTAGTCAATTAAGTCAACACATACTATAAAATAAACTTAATATTTTTTTACACTCATAAGAAAACTATAATTAAAATTAAACCTATGTATCAAATATAGATGGTGAATTCAATAAATTTTGAGTAATAGGTTGACATATCATGAGAGGAATTGGTAAAGCTAGTACATCTAACATAGTGTCTGCCATGCTAGTGTTATGCATTGTTGAAACATCTACAGGTGGCATATGCTCTGGGATATTAATCTCATGAGCTCCTAAAGCATCTACATATGGCATATGCTTTGGCATGCTAGTCTCCATAAACATAATTTATGTATATCACACCTAAATAGGAGGTCCTGTATACTTCCTCCCACATGATGTGTAATAATGCATAGTAAATTTAATATGAGTAAGAGGAGGGACACTAACAACTATACCAACACCACCAAAACAACTACCATGACTACCACTACTACTGTCACCAAAACCACTACCACTAACACCACTAATACCACTATCACTATCACCACTTATAGGATGAGTATAAACCTTCAATGTATGCATACCATGCTCAATTATAACTTATGTCAGACTCGTAACCACCTCAAGGATTTCCATCTATATATTACAATGATTTTTTTAAGAATAAAGGCATGTGATATTGTCCTTCTATTTCTCTAAGCTCAATTATGATATTTTTGATCTTTCCTGGCACTAGGTCTATCAAATGAAGACCCACCCCTCCTACCTTGGGAGGCCTTCATATCAAAATAGTTTGGAATTTATTGCATCACAAACTCACAATATAATTTTCTCAAAAATTATAATGGAACCTCATTAGTCTTACATGGAGTCTCATCAAACACCATCCATCACTTATCCCAAAAATTAATTTTCATCTCCTCTTGAACACAGCAATTAATACTAATATGTTCACAATTCATTGATGGAGATTGATTGGTTCCACGCTTAAAAAACAAAGTGCACATAACTTTTGTTATTCTTTTCTTAACATCTTTATATGATAATTTGTCAGAATAAAATTATTTCATGGCCATGGATCTACAAGAGAAGTGCAAAGGGATAAAATGTTAAAAATGGCCATGGGTTTGATATGAAAATAGAAAATGAAATGAAAAAACATAAGGATGTATGCCCTTTATATATTACAAAGGGCGTATGTCCTTGAGGCTCATGCACAAGCCTAAGCCTTGATAATTTTAAAAAAAGGGCGTATACACTTTGTAAAAAAATTCAAAGCTGGGGGAATGTCATATTCCCCCTGACCCCCCGCCCCCCTCCCTCCACAACTTTGTGCATCAACATAGACATTGCTATGGCCATGATGAGCCCCACAACCATCTCTATCAGCCAAATCTAGCCTAACTTACCATTGAGATTTGAATATAGGTGGAGATGGATACAACCAAACCACCTTTCACTCATATCTCCTTGGATACAAGATTAATTATTGTTAATTAAGCCTATAAATAATTTAAATTTTTTAAAGAATTTAACTACTAACTTCTCTTAATTAAAGTTAGTTAAATGTTGTGTATTACTATATAAAGTTGAAAGCATAGTTAAGGCTCAAATTGATATTCAAAAATTGTTCACCAACATATGGTGATTTGTGTGTGTGTGTGTGTGTGTGTTTTTTTAATTAAAATAAAATGTCATGATTGGTTCAAGCTAATTGTTGACATTGTTATATTTTTTTAAATATCTATTGTTTTCCACTTCTTTATTTAAAATATCAATATTTCAAAGTCCAAGACTTTGGTGTCTTTAATATAAATATGATGTTTGGTTGTTGATGAGTTTTTAATTAGAAACAACTTACTCACCCTTTTTTTATTATGTCAATATCATGTTCCTTACATTACTTGTTAACAAAATGACAAATTTCTTTAATATATTAATCTTGTAAATCCCATTTCTTTGAGATGGTTCTATACAATCTTTTGATAATTTCATAATCCCCTATTTTTTGTAATATTGGAATGTTTAAGTAGAACTTTATTAAAAATAATAAGATATTATAAGGTTACATATTAGAGTGGTTGATTGTTATACACATCCTAGACACTATGCTAGAAGAGAAGTTCTGACTTAGAACACAACACAAGAAAATAAAAAATAACATCACATCACATCACCCAAAATGACTTTGATATACCCTTTTCCAAAGACAAAACATCATTGTTTGCCTTTTTTCTTTATGACCTCTATCGAGACATCTAAATGAGGACTAGTAATAACTATCTATAGTGAATGATCAAATGAGGCTTGCTCTTTATTAGAATCAGAAGATTCATATTCATGAGATCATTTGAATCTTACACCTATAATTATGTCTACAAATGTCTTATTGTGAGAGGGGTCTTCCATAGGTGTTTCTAACCTAGCCTCTAATCCATCATTCTTTCTTTTTCCATATTTATAATTTACCTTGACCTCAAATGTATCTATATCAATTAATGCTTTTGATTCTTCATCCTTTGAAGGTGGAGGTTCATATGGATGTCAAACATTGAATTTAAGGGGTTGGTCCATTTTTTTAGGTTTATTCACTTGTAGGCATGCTCCCTAGAGATGCTTAGTTTGATGATAGAACTAACATCTAAAAGCTATGTTTTCATAATCTAAGGTTTGAATTCAGCTAAAATTATCATGTTTCAACTATAATCTATCTAGGAGACCTTTTTTGAGGTCCATATCCACACAAATATAAGCAAAAATGAAAAGTCCTTATTTAGACCTCTCGCAATCTATCTTGATGAAACTTCCCAAGAAATTTCCAATATCCTCACACACTGAAGGGCACCAGAAAGGAAGAGAAAGATTTGGGAGTCGAACCCAAACTGACATTTTGGACACCACCAAAGTGGTAAGATCAAAATCTAAAAATTAAGGGGTAATGAATAGCCCAAATCTAACCCAAAGACAAAACCTCTCCTAAAAAATTCTATGATAATCTTTAAGTGAGGAGAACTAAACTATAAAAAGACTGATTTAGTGTTCTTCCTTCTTAAAATTTAACATATCTTGTTATAAATGCCTTTAACCTAAGGTAGAAAATATAATGGGTTCTTTCATGAGAAATGAAATTATCTTTTTATAATAACCTAATTCTATAATCTACAATAATTTTTCTCATCCGAGTGATAGATCACAGAGTGAGAAATATCAGACAAAAATATCTAGACACAATTTTCTCTAGAAAGTCTCATCTCTATCTTATAGACCATGAAAATATTAGATTTCAAATATTATGTTGTCAAATATCAAATAAACTATGTTTGTAATTTAATTGACACATAAAGATTACTATTATTATGCTAAGAAATGTTCTAAAATAACATTGAAGGGAGTGGGGAGTTGCGATGAGCCGTAATGTCTATGAGTGTGCTCACTTATAGTCTTGATCTTAACTTTAACATCCATTTAAATATCCATTACAAGTTTTTTCTTTTTTCTTAAAGAAGTCAATCAAAAAATTGTAATATTTAGTCATATGGTAGACTTTCAAGCCCTTTTTTCTCCAATTTTTTTTTGAGATTAACACATTGGTATAGTTAGATTCACATGATTTGCCATCAATCAGTGATAAATTTACAAAGAAAGTAATGAAATTGTTAATAATTATGTTATTAAAAAATTCAAAATAATAACTTTAATATTACATACCTTGAAATTTTTCATATAAATATCTTTAAGATATATATATTGATATATTTATTAATGTGAGAGTGGAAGACGTGAAAATAAATTTTAACATCCTTTACAACAAAACGAGTCTATACTACCTCCATCAAAAGTAGTATAATGAACTAAAAAATGTTATGTTGTCAACTTTTAGTTTTATTGAACTAAAAAATAAAATGAAAAGCCATTTATATGACACATGAATATTATTATATTTCTTTTTTATTCCTCTCTAAAATTGTTAAGTTTTAGTAAGATGATATATTCTCATATTAAAAATAAATGATTTTGTTTTTTATCTCATGTACTTGATGCACACAATCCTTTTCTTTTGATATATATTCTTGAAAGGTTTAGCCCATCTCTCAAAAGGGGCATACATTTCACCTACATTTATCTCTAGGATCCATGGTCAAACACATTTTTGTACTATTATTCTTCTCGATGTAATAAAAATTACAAGTTTATTTTTTAAGATGTACACAATGTATGACACTTTTTCCCACCATAAAATATATTTAGGACATTTCCTAACCCTACTATTTTTACATTACATCAGATTTATTTAGATTTAATTTTTTATCACTAAAATTTGTACCTAAATATGCATGTAAGATTTAACATAGGTATCTAGAATTAGACTATTAAATTATAAGTGAAATATTATTTAGAACAAATTTAGAGATGCAAAGAACTCAGATTAGGGCTTCGTAACATTTACTAAAAAAATTAGTTGCATCATTTCTAATTTTTCTTTTCCATATTTTAATGTATTAGTATCATGATCATTTATTTACTTATATTTACTCTTACACATTTCATAGGAGCATCCACAGATATCTAAATATGTCATAGACTCATACATGGGTCGCTACCAAACCACCAACTAAACTAGGTGTATCACAGTTTTTCCTATCTATATTTCAACAAATTATTGATTGATTGGAAACTTATCCAAATGCACATATTTTTTAGGTCTAATGAGCATTATATTTTTTATAGGAGTATGAGAGCTTTTGTAAGTGCTTCAAGAGCACAAAATTTTCCATAGTCTCCATTTATTTTTATTTCACTTTGATATGTATGTGCACATACACCAAAGTGGAGTGTTATTTAGACACCTAATTTTGACATGGGTGTAGTTATTAGTTATAAAATTACATTATCATAATGTTAGAATAACTTATTAATTATACCATTAAGACTTAAGTTTACATAACTAATAAGGAATTTTCCTATTTTTTTTTAATTTTCTTATTATAGTAAATAAAGTATTTAGAAATACAACTTAATGAATGTTGCCAAAACACATATCTAAATACCATAAAGTCTAATTAGCACACCAAAGTGGACTCTTGAAACCAGTTACAACCACTTAAATTTAAGCACCCACATGTATATATGAAGCTCTTTAAAATTTACATAACAAAACCTCTCCTCACCCATTTAGAAATGGGCAATGAGAAGTATTGTGTAAGTCATTTCTAAGATTTATTATGAAAGAGAATTTTGTTATTCTATCAAATTTTATTTATAGAATATTACATGTGGATTTTTATATAAGCGTGATATTGGAGTGTAGATGCATTGAAATAAATTGTGTGATGTTACTAGTTTCACTTTTATGATATCTATGATGCTTATGTATTTATCTATCATTGGTTCATATTAGGATCTTATTGACACTTTTTCTCTATGATCTTGCATATTTCCAATATTTTTGCTAATCATTTCATTTCTTTTCTCTCCTCCTATTTCTTTGAGTTTATGAAACTTTCTCTAGAAAATGTACATTGTATAGTTATGGCACCAAAAAAATGTAAAATATATGATTTTAGAGTGAGCCCTTGTGATCCTTATTTTGGGTCTCATGTGCTATGTGTTCCTTATTTTCAATGTTTTTCACCCTTATATGTTAGCTTTCATTCTACTAAAACTTTAATTTGAATTCAAGAATTTCATAAATACATTAAAACAATAATCAATTTATCAAAACAATCAATTAAAAATATTTTTACCACTAAAAAAAATTATTATATTAAATAATTTTAATTATAAAATTAAATATTATTTTATTATTTTAAATTTGATTAAAATTGTTTACCATGTTTAATAATAAATGTGATGTTTGACATAAATTAATTTATCTCTCTGACATATAACCCTAATTGAATGTGTAAACTTTAGCTTACAACCTTAACCCTTATTTTTGATGTACTAATGCCATTTTAAGAAGTCTATTTTAAATTATTTCCATTTTATATAAAATGTTTCAATTTGAAAATTTGACATACTCCTAGATACGCATATTCTAGCTCTAACTTTATTTTGATGTTTATTTTTACATTTCCTAATTATGTATATTATGCCAAAAGCATTATATTTGGAAACCAATTCCACATATTTGTCTTGAAATCTTTGAGATACCAATTCTGAAAAGATGGTTGGTATCTAGTAATTCAATAGATAATAGTAATGGATCTATAGTGGACCATGGAAAATATATTTTAAACATCCACATTACCCTTAATGTTTACATTTGCTTAGATGTTCTTGTGGTCATCTAGGTGCTTGGGCTGCCATGTCATATGCTTGCGCTGCCATTTCAGGACTAATGTAGGTCCCCAACCATATTCGAGACTTATTTTTGCTCTGTTAAATTTTTAAGACCCATTTTTCATGACTGGTTCTATGTGAATCCTCACATCTTCACCACCACCATGGGCTTCTTATTTCTTGATTAGAGTATTGAGATTCCACTTGTTGCTCACTATTGGAAGATGTTTTGAATGTCATCCCTAACTTTTTGGAATCTAACCAGTAAAGTCTTTCACATGTGAAAGATATATTGCTATAAATAGATGAGGTAAGAATGGGGTTGATGGAGAGCCTTATAGATGGCTTAGTTGCCTACATAAACCCAAAAAAAAACTATTATGTGATTGACACTTCCCTAATTTATAAACATTTTACTAATAGTTACCCTAAAGGTGCGAATTACACACGAAGAGATGTAAGTTTTTATTTTTGATAAATTGGGGTTTTGTAAAGTGAAAGAGCATAAATTAATAATTTTACATCACTCAAAATCTATGACCAATGACATTATATAATTTTTTGTGCATGAAGTGTTAAGTAAGAATAATATAATATTTATGGTAGAGGTAATGGTGACAAATGAATGGTGTGTTACTTCATTTGACATGGAAATGAGTTGTGATAGGATGAAACATTCCATTTAATGGTGATATTAAGAAATGACCAAGTGATGGGAAAGGGAAAGGTCATATAGAATATGAAAGTGATGTAAGTTTTCAAGATGAACTGGGTAGTGATGGTGAGAGGTAATGGCAGGGTTTTTTGGAGATGGGCTTGAAAAATCTTGGGTAGATACACATGCAAAGTTCAATGATATGTCACATCCATCAATGCAATTTTTAGCTTAAACTAAACTATTTTAGTTACCTAATACATTATTGAAACAAGTGTCATCACAATGAAAATAGGTGTCAAATATCTAATAACTCCTCTAAAAATATAGAAAATGTAATACATATCAATTTAGATGAGTCTAAAACTAATGAGATTATTTATTTATTTATTTTTATATATAAAACCAAATTAGATGTATCTAAAATGAATTAGATGTAAATTGGGAAGGCTTCCTCAATGAAATATGCCTTATATATAATATAATTAATTGATGCAAGATGCCATATGTAAATAGATGTGGTCTAAGCTTTTTCCATTTTCATTCTCAATCTCAACATGATGCATATCTATTGTATGTTTTAAATTAAAAAATAAATCTTGTTTATATATAATATGCTTAAGAACATCATATTACATTACCTTAATTATTCAATTGTGGTAGGTCTCAATTGATATCATATGTTGTACACTATTCTAAAACAATGGAAATTCTAATTATAATGTGGGTGAACTAATAATGATTTTTTTTCAAATTTTTTATAAACAACTAACAAATATTTACTATAAAAATGTAGATTATTGAAAACAATGTCTTGTTAATGGGGATTTTTCCAAATTTCCTAACTTTTAGGATCTAAACCTTGAAATTATAAGGAAAAATTCCCAAACTTCAATTTTTTAATTTGAAGACTAATAAACATGTTTTAATGATCAACTCACACCCGGTTCAAATAAGATTACCTTGATAGCAATGTTGAATGGATTTTAAATATTTTTTAATAAAGGGAAAGACCAGTGAAGAGGTGTAAATCATGTTATGTGTTTACACATGCAATGCCTAAATTTGGTAAGTTAAAAATCATATGCAAATGCCTTGCATTACATGTCATGCCAAGAGAGAGTGCCAATTGAGTTCAATTCATTCTTATAACTCACACAAAGATTTTATCTTGTCATATATCTTTGTTGGCTGGGGTTTATTTACATATCAAGTGCTCTCAATAATTTTTGATGACTTGTTTTATTTTTGTTTAGTATGTTTCCCATGAATACTTTAAATTTTAGATATTTAGTATAAATTTCTCCTTGTTGCATATGTGTGGAGATGTAAATTTTGGTATTTCTTGGTTATTTCTTGTTTTACCATTTCTTTGTTCAAAATAAAAATATTGATTTTCTTTTTTAAGAAATTTTTAGAAACAATGATATTCAATTTTATGATATGCAAAATGATAAGGCTAGTAAGTATACCAAAACCATTAATGCAACAAAGAACAATTAGAGGGAAATGATAGGGTATTTTAGGGATGGGATTGAAAAATCTCATACATATACATGTGAAAATTTTATTGACATGTCATATCTATTAATGAAATTTGTAGCTTCCAGCAAACTATTTCATTTCCCCAACAAATGATTGAAACAAGTATCATCTTAGTGAAAATAGATGTCAAATATCTAATGGATCCTCTCAAAATTTGGAAAATGTACCACATGTCAATTTAGGAGAGTCTAAAACTAATAAGAGAAGATTATTGTTTATTTAACAATATAAAACCAGATTAGATGAATCTAAAACCAATTAAATGAAAAATGGAAAGATTACTCAATGAAAAGCATGTTCTATAGAGTTTAATCAATTGATGCACGATGCCATATGAAAATATATATGGATACATATATTAACAAGTTATTTCCATTTTCATTCTCAATCTCAACATCATGTATATCTATTTTATTAATTTTTATATGATAAGCAATTGGTTGTAGACATTTGGTTTTTGTGATTTGTTTTAATTTTTTACTCCTGGCTAACATTTCTTCGAGGTGTGATTTTATACCTAATTCATTTTAATTGAGCATGTATATATTTTTTAAATGTTTATAAATATATAGTATTTTTTATCAAAATATAAATATTGTTTATATATAATATGTTAAGGAACATCTTATTGCATCACCTTAAGTAATCAATCATGGTAGGTCTTAGTTGATATCATATGTTGCACTATTCTACAAGGATGGAAAATTTGGTTATAGTATGGGTGAAATAAAAATAAAAATGATTTCAAAAACTTCATAGAAAGCAAACAAATATTTATTATTAAAATATAGACTGTTGCAACTAATGACTCATTGATAAGGATTTTTTATAAATTTATTATTTTCTAGGGTCCAAACACCAAAATAATAAGTAAACACACCCACATCTCAATTTTTTAATTGTAAAACAAGTACACTTGCACTAATGATCAACCCATACACAGGTTAGTTGGGATTACATTGCTAGTAATGTTGTATGGTTTTTTAATATTTATTAATATGGGGAAAGATTGATGAAGAGGTGTAAAGCATATTGTGTGTACACACCTAGTGCCTAAGTTTAGAAAGTTCATAACCTTAAATATATGCCTTGCATTGTATATTATGCCATTAAATAGTCCCATTTAAGTCAATACATTCTCATAACTCGCACAAGATTTCAGTTGGTTACATAGATTTTTTCGATGGGATTTGTTGACCCATCAATTGCTCTCCATTATTTTCACTGACTTATTTTGTTTCTATTTAGTATTTTTTATGCATACTATAAATTTTGGAGATTTAGTACAAATCTATCCTTGTTGCATATGTGTAGAGATGTAAATTTTGGGTATATCTTGATTCTTTTATGTTTTACCATTTATTGGTTTAATAAATAAAAATATTGATTTTATTTTATTGGGCATTTTTAGAAATTTTGATAGTCTAGTTTCTGATATGAAAAAGGATGAGGATAATAAGTATACTATAACCATTAATGCAATGAAGAAAAATCATAGGGGAATGACAATGACAGGCATTCTGAAAGAAAAGGGCTTATGTAGCCCAATGATGGAGAACAATCATAATGAAAATATCATGGTTGATATTATGAAATTAATGGAGTTTTTTTAGCCTAGGGATGGCTCTACTAAACAAATTTGATATCACACTAGGGCATCCTAGGAAGTGCAACCTGAACAACACTTTATATATGCAACCAAAAAAAAAAGTATACCAAGTAGGGAATAATTAGGGCACAATTTGTTCCAAAATAATAGTAAACAAATTTAAATTTGTGAAATTAAAGAGTCTAAAGTAATAACAAAAACTATTAAATATTTTTATGAACAACATTATGAATTTTCATCATGTTGTGTATTTACACAATCTCTTCATTTAAATTAGGAAGTTGTTTTTTTTAAAGAAAACACTAACTAAACAATAATATATTTGTGCATGTTGTCTTCCTTGCCAACATACCTATATTTCATTTGTACATGATATGATTTTGAATTCAAATCCTCACTGGGTATGAAATTTTTATGTAATGTATTGTATTGATGTAGTAGTCAAGAATACTAAAAATAACTCAAATAGTGAGTTTCAATTTTTTTACTCAATACCAATCATCTTTCATTTCTTTTGTTTACAACAAAGATTTTAATCAATGTCCATTTTTGAAAAAAAAAAAAAAAATTGGTTATAGTATTAATGTGTGGTGGAAATAGCATTAAAATTTAATATTATAAACAAAAACCACAAATTTTCATAAAATAAACAATTTTCATTAAAAATCATCACAACATACTGATAATAGCTTGAAATTTATATGCTATTTAGAGTTAAGACTGGAGAAGTGTTGTTTTAATTTGACTCTCTTGTATTGCTCAACTATCATATGCTCAAATGATGACTTGTTTTAGGGGGTAGTGGAGACATAATGAAACTACACCATGGATTGTATATCTTATAGTGACATTTAAAATAATTAAAATAACAACCTAAAAATAGAAAATTAAATGTATTTTTAATTTATCTTGCTCTTCTCTTATTTTATGAATAATATTGTCGTCAAATGTTTCAGAAGGCCCTAAGCACATTCAAATCCTCATTATAAAACATACTCATTAATTTGGCATAATTTTCATATTTTTAGATAGTAATAGAATACGCATACATAAATATGATCATACAGGTCCAACTTATTTAATCCAACCAATTGAAGTATCAATGAATTCATGTAAAATGTTCTATGAGATTTGATCCTTTCCCTCACAAGCATACAAGCTCTTAATGTAAATAAATAGATATTTTCTTGGTGTAATCTAATGTAGAGACAACACAAATAGACATTGGCATTCTTATGTCATTATAGACAATCAAAATTATATGGAAAAAGTGAGAATTCTCATACCATAGTGAAGTTTGATATAAAAAAATGAGTTAGAAAATACATAAATGAACTACCTAATCCATCTCACATTCAAGAATTAAAACTCACATGACTCTCTATAATGGTAGAGATCTAAAAGTGACTAAGAAAAATTTAAGTAAATCTACACATATCTAGTATAAAATGCACATTGCAAACATTTTAGTCCTATCTACCATACACTCTATCACATCTTCTATGGTGGAATTTTTATTTTTAACTAAACTAAATAGCTTACCAACAATACCTCCTTTGATGCCCTTATCCAGCCTTCTAGGGTTGATACAAATAATTTTACATTGTGAGAAGTTCTTATGACTGCCATTTTGTATTGGGCTTGATTTTATTTTTAGAATGACCTTAGCTAGGTGAAAAAGTTATAGTAACAAAATGTATAAATACAATGAATTCAACAGTAAAAGAAAATTCTATTACATATAATAATGAGTTACATCTAAATTTCATTATCTTCACAAATGATGCAATATCATAGGGAAAATGAGAACATTAGGGATGGAAATCATGTGCAAAGCCTTTGGGGTAACATAAAGGTCCAATGTTAAACCAAAACCTACTAGAAAAAAGTGGGTAGAAGTTTTTCATAGGGAACAAGTTTACATCTTATTAGTTAAAATAAAGATACCTTTATAATCATTTTAGTTAAGGTATAGAAACCAAAACAATAAGAAACACTATTTCAAGAAAATTCATGTGCTGATTTAGAACATGAGTTGCAAGCCTTACAAGCTAGTATTTGAGCTACCTTTAGGAATTCTTGAGATTTCTTCACCACTAAGATGCCCTAGGACATCTAATGTACAACAAAAAATGGTAATCTACAACACCACACTACTTTTTATTTTAAGAGAAGCTAGACGATCATTCATTTATAGGTTTTATGCACAAAATAATAAATGCATGAAATAACCTTAACAACCTAGATTTACAACACATATTATATGCATGTATTTAGTGATTTTCCTCATGTTACATTTGAGAATGAAAAAAGAGTACTAATAATTCACATTGGAAAAAAAGATGCCAAAACATTACAAAATTTCAATAGTAACTAAATTAAGTCTTCAAAGTCATCCATGTTAAATTCATGTTGCATAGACATTGATAAGATATATGAACATTTGATATTTAGACATAATACATCATATCCATTAATTAAAGGTGCATGTCATTAAAAGGGTAAGAAATTCCCCCATGATTATTTTTGTTTATGCATAAAACAGAAAGAAAACCATCAAGATACTTGTGTAAATATAAAATCATGGTGTGCATCAAGTGTAGATGGCACAAAGAAAACACATGAACCAAACCCTATTTCTTCAAAATAATCTCATAATTGCATGCATTATATAAAATAATTTATACTGTCACATTGCCATATTACATCTTTAATATTATATATTATATTAGTAATATAATAGAATATTAATATATAATATTATATTTATACCTCTAAGGCTTCACTAAATCCAAGAATGGGTGCACCTTTGTCATCATGAAATATGCCATCAGCTTCAACCCAAACCAAGTTTACTTTTGTATCCCCATCAAAATTCAGCTCAATGGTAATACATTAAAGAGGTGCCCAACCAACCTATAAATCACCTTTTATAATTCTGCCAACCCTTATATCAAGGATATATAATAATAATATTATAATTAATAAATATTATTATTTACAAATTCCTCATTTATTATTTAGAATATTTTTTTATATGTCTACTCCATGATTGGTATAACTTTATTTTTATTTTTGAAGATATGAAGAGTTATTTAGGACTCACTGTCACTAACCCTCACCATCATTGCTCAACTCACTTTGAAAATTCTCATTGCTTACATGTTATGTATGGCTTTGCCCTTCCCAACCTCTTCTTCATTGTTCAAGCTCACTGTCAAACAAAATGTCACCTTCAGACATAGCTCATTACCATGCCCTATTAAGAAACACACCACTTAATTTTCCACTACCACCTCTACTATCATAGGTTTTAAGTGAGGTATGACTCTCAATTTACACAAATTTATTTGAAAAAACCTTACTTTAAAAAAAGAGTGCCATGATACAGCTTTATTACCTATTACTACGAGGAATATTTAGAGTTCATTGGCGTAAAGACTTTGATTATAGCCACAAAAAATAATAAATCCCAAGAACCCATAAGGACAATTAAAGTGACTATGTGGAGTGTTGTCATTTTATTTAGAAGTGTCTAAATGTGGAAATAGTTGTTAGTTATGGATAAAGATCATAGTGATGATAAAAATTATGAGAAAGATATGGAATTTTTTTATTCAGATATGTCCAAAGAGAGAATAAAATAACAAGGTTAAATGTCTTATAGCTATGGAATTGAATTCACTAACAAGGAAGGAGAAATATGTTCCATCAACTAATATTCTCATAACACAATCATATGACTCTAAAATTTACCTTTTGTTTCAACAATATAACATAAAAAAATAATTTATGGATGGAAAAATAAATTCTTCCATAAATACTGAATTTAGCTAGAATGCCATTTTTGATACATCACATGTAAAATATAAATCCATGTAAATATAAAAAAAAATCTAAACTAATTAGATAAAAAATTAAAAAAATATTCTTCAATGAAACCACAAGCACTACCAATTTTGAGTAGTCCACTGGACCTTGGTAGGAAGCCACACCAGTTTTTGCATATGCTCTATAAGCACTTTGGTGGTCTGATTTATCTCAAGGTAAACACTACCTAAATTGTTATATATTCCTTTTTGGAGGCTATAACTATCATAGTAAAGAACATAAGTTTTATTGAAAGGTATGTAAGTTTCTATTTTGGTAAGAGGGGGTTTGTAAATCGAAAGAGTGTAAATCAATAGTTGTACTTAACTGGAAACCCATCACCACTGACCCTATCTCACCTTTTGTGCATGAAGCATTAAATTACAATAATATGATATTAATTTTAATAATATTTCCAAAACACCTTTTCCTAATGATTAATCCATTATATTTTATGTTTTGTTTTGGATAGATATATAAGATGCTTATGAAGATAAGTTGTAATTGTGCATGACTTTTCTTATAAGGTTCGAGTATGGCATTTTAATATGGTTTTATCCTTAGAGTAATTGCTCCAAGTGTCAATATATTTATAACATGGATGAACATAAGCTATAACATAAACTCTAAGACCTCAATATCTTGTCTTAATGTTAGGCGTATTGTAATAGTGATTCAAACTGCTTAAGAAGCTTTTTTTAATGATAAATAATTAGTTTAATAATTAATTATTATTTATATTGATAGGAATTTAGGTGAAAAGAACGTATCTATTATTTTTATTTGCTAACTCGGTGTTGTAACCTATGTAGACATTGATAAAGCAACCAAACAATGCTTTTGAAGAGGATTTGACCTCTAGGATCCCATGTTTATCATTTACGAATGCAACTTTGAACTCTATGACAACATTTTTGTAAAAATTTAAGGATTAACGTAATTTACTTTCCCAAACACATGTGGACATAAAATTCTTCTCATTAAGCCACCTTTTCATTGTGATATGAGGAGAGGAGCTCGAAGAACTTGATGAGTGTAATTGAGGTGGTTTCTTTGCCATATTCCATCAATATCCATAACTTTATAACTAATTCAGGTCATAACATAGAAATGGTAACAAATTAAAAAAAAAGTCCCCTAGGGTCTCTTTTAAACATGATAGCCTTGGTTTGAACTTCCTGTACCATGATAGATGCTTATGTTTAATTGATGCCATAGCCACATCCCCTATTATTATTGATGCTACTCAGAACATTCACAAAATGAATAAAATGGAAATCTGAATGCATATGAAACAATTCAAATCTATGAGAATTTACATTAATGTTGGATTATCATGACATAATTATTATGTATATAGACATAATGGTGAATGATAGGACACATTAAATATGGGAATGGCATCTTTATATCTTTAGATAAATCTAATGTGCCTTCCTTCTTATAACATGCCTATGACATACTAATTATTAAATAAGAATAATCATATATAAATTTTATGTCTATAGGCATTGTATAATGGTACTCGGGGGGTGGAGAGTAATGGAGTGACTATTTACTTTTATATTTGATTTTAAATTTGATGTTTGTTTAATATCATATATGTTAATTTTAAATTTAAATTTGACGTCCATTTGATTGTAACATATAAGATTTTTCTATTTTGCATGAAGAAGTCAATCAAAAAATTATAATATTTTGGCCATACAATGGAGTTTAAAGCTCATTTTTTTCTTGAAAAGATTTTTTTCTAGCCATAATGGTGTAACTATATAGAGTGTTTCCTAGGTGTATGTTTGAAAGTCAGGCACCCATATGTAGTCGAAGGCTCACCATCTTCCTAGATCTATTTGGATGGAGTAAAGACACCACCTAAACCCATAATATCCAACACGAACTATAAATGATGCTACATTTAGAAATCATATATTGAATAACTCCCTTACTAACGTGCCTACCAATCTCATTTTACGTAGCCACCTTACCCCTCTATCCTTGCATAAATTCACCAAAAAACAAGCAACCATTACCATTTTATTCTACTCACATTTCCACAACAACCTATCTAAAGATGGAAAAGGAGCCAAGAAATTATTCATGAGAGCTGGCTACACTGCACCTACTTATTGTTCCATCACATTAGTCAACATAACATGCAATGTCACGAACCTAGGTTTTAGTTCTAGGAAAACACAAAGGGGAATAAAACCTAAGCATTGAGAGCCAAAGAAGGGGAGAAAAGAACCATCTTGTCCTACTAGTAGATCAAGCTAGTCACACAATCCTCCTCTTAAACCTGACCAAACTACTGTCTCCAACACCTTGCGTGTAACATTTCCATATTTGATTGTGTAAAACAAGTTGCTAACAAAAATTGAGACCACGTCTGCATTTGTTTTGTTTCTTCAAATAGCGTATATGTATTCAAAACCTAAGATTACTTTCACTGCATCCAACACCTCCATGCTAGGCATCCAAAAAATCAGGTGAAGGTGATGATCAGTAACACGATCCCAAAATGCCATTTCCCATTTATCATCATGTAGGGAGAGAATAGATTCAATCATAGCCATAAAGTCCATAGATGTGAGAAGAAGCGCCATTGTCACTTACTATAAAATTCACATATTACTGAACAAATGAGAGCTCCAACCCTTAATTACCCTCCCCAAAAATCCACATGCAAACAAATTAATTGAAACCACATCAAAATAATTTGCATGTAACATTAGAGAGCTCAAATTAATGACGGCATTAAATACACCTTTTATGGATCCATATAGATGTACGATATGATACCAAGTAAAGGCCTTAGATTTGATCAATCATGTCAAGTCAAGGGCATCTCTCTAAATGATTGTCCACTATATAATCACATAGATTTGATCAACCTCATAATTTACAAAGAAATTTACTTGTTGATTTGCTTGCCTAAAATAATGGTTGACAGGGTAAGACGAGCTCATCTAAACTAGGCCAATCCATACTAAGGATGTTGTTTAGCTTTCATGGATCATCTATAAGTGGCATCCACAATGAGCTTTTAATCACTTTCAATAATTAGGTTCTGGATCCCAAATTGACTCTTCTTGGGGCTTGCTTTGTTTAGCCATGGTTTTGGCCAGAGAGTTGGTATGGCTATGATAGGGAAATATGTTATTTGTGCTTAGCCAACTTATAGTAGAAACAAGTGTTGCGTAAGTTGATACACGACACCTGTTGGGTGAAGTGTTGCCTGCCTATCTATAACCAAGTTTGCACAACTTTAAAATTAAAATAAGGACAAATTTTATTCTTGCGAGAACCCTTCATACAGTAAGCAACAAATGATGCTTTCCTAAGGCCTATCAACTGTTTTACGTGAAAATCAAACAGAGCAAACCATATCTCAAGGATAACAACTAAAGTACTTACTACCGGCTACAGGTTGGAAATCAAACAAGCCATGAAACCAAACAGGACAATACACTATACAAACCATAATAGAGCGGATTACATGATCAATTGTTCTTGGCTTGAATTCTGATAGGTAATCCTTCGCATGGAACAGGAAGAGGTTCAGCGACCATTTTCTCATTAGGATTTATCATAGACCATTCGTACGTAGATACCAAATGGTGAACAAATATGAATGCCTGCAGCTTCGCGAAATCATAGCCTGGACAAAGTCTGGCTCCTCCTCCAAATGGAATGAACGTATAAGGTCGAGCTTTTTCGTCGAAAAGACTGGGATCAAATTCAGCTGGCTCCAGGAAAAATTCTCCATTGGAGTGTGTAGTACTAGTCTCCCAAAGTAACTGCAAAATCAACAATTTGTTAGACTTTGTGTTGAATTCCAGTACTAAATAATGTATATCGGGATGCTTAACGAAGAAAATTAGGTTACCTGCCATCCTTTGGGAATTGTATAACCTTTATATCGTACATCTTGAACTGTGACCCTGAATGCACCAAATACTGGCGGTACCATGCGCAATGTTTCATAAACAACCTTCTCTGTATAATGCATTTTTTTAATGTCCTCCCATGCTAGCGGTTCGTTTCGTTTCTTTGCTGCTACAACTTCCGTTTGCTCTGTCAAAATTTATAAAATTAGGTCAAAGCCGTTAACTAAATTAAAATGAAATGAGAAGAAAATACCTTTTACAACGTTTTTGTATACATCTTGGTGTAAACACAGAAATCTAATAAGCTGGGTATTAAGTACAGCAGTGGTGTCGTGACCTCCTATCATGAGCACGATCAGGTCATCTATAATCTCCGTCTCAGTAAGGGAATTATGATTTTCATCCTTCATAGTTATCAGCCATGACATTAAATCTTGATCAGGTGTCGCCTTTCCCTCTGCTAATTCCCCCCTCCTCAAATTCAACAAGGCAGAGAGTCGCTTAACTACACGAGCACGAGCATTTAAGCCCCGGTTGAAAGTAGTTCCTGGCAAATTCAATGGAAGAGACTAAGTAGCCTTCATAAGTGTAATAGATTCGGAGTTCAGAATTTGCCTCTCTTCAGGGTCCTTCAAACCGAAGAGGAGAACAGAGGCAACTTGGAAAGTAAGCTGCTTCATCAACGGATAACCGAACGCCTTCTCTCTCCCTTCCCAATGCTCAGCAAAATGTTGGTGAACAACGCCCTCCATCCTTCCCACACATTTCTGCAAAGCTTCTGGCTTCAGGAATGCCATGATAGCGTTTCTGATCCGCTTGTGCTCATCTCCAATAAGCTCAGTAATGTTCTTTGAGCCAAAAATCCTCACAAAAGTGGTGGGCTGCTTGTTAATGACCGTGCGGTGGTCATTTTGTAAGAGAAAGCGGTTGCCCGCTTGGCCAATGAGGACGGCTGTTGGGCAGCCCATCAATGAGGTTTTGAAGACAGGGCCATATCTTGCAACCTTGTCTGCAACCCACTTGTCACACTGGTCAGCTTTTAGTGCTCTCAGGAATCCAATGGTCTCTCCTATTAAAGGCAGCCCAAGATTTCCGGGAGGAAGGTTTTTCCCTCTTCCAGGGCTGAAAATCTTGCCTACAAGCACAGAGAATATTAAAGCAAGAGCAGTAGTCATGGATAATACCAGAACTAAGGGTGGGGTGGATTGTAAAAAATCCATGACACTTTTAGCTATGGCTTCCTTTGAAAAATCCATGCTACTAAATAGCACTCACAACTCCGCCTTTCTGCGATGGAAGTAATGACCAGGACCCTGCTTTATTGGTCTGAACTAAAATCATTAGAAGTAGTCAGAAATATCTTTTTTTTCATACAGGGTTATTCTTATCATTTTTTTGCCTGATTAGTTTTACAAGATTCTTATCATTTTGTCTGATTTGTTTTGAAAGCTTCTTATCATTTTTTCCTGATTTGAGCCTCCAAAATTATTCACCAATAAATTATTACCCCTCGAAAATTACTTAATTTATAGAATATTACACTTCTTTAATTGAAATAATCCACTAAACCATTATAATAACCAACATGACCTGTCCACTGAATTTGAATTGATTTTTGTTGCATCACACTTCTGTCATTTGAAATGATCTTTAGTGGACCTGGGCAAAAGCCATCAACCCATCTACATCTTTGTTGATCACATGTTAAAATTGTCAAACATTTACAAATTTAGCATTTTTAACGTCTCCTATTCGCATTTGGATAGACTCAAAAAATCTTGAGACCTTTCAAATATTTCGATGGAATCTGCAATTTCTTAGCAACCAACAATGACCATCACTTTCAATGATGGTCAACGATTGCTTGTTAACTTTGAAAATTCAAAAAATATATGTTTCCATTGTTCGTGAGTCAAAGAGTATGAGGTTTCTATGATTTTGTGAAGAGGCCTATACTTTAAATTATGTATTAAACCTGAAATGTCTTCAGATTACATCCATGCGAATAGAATTGTTCTATATTTATTATATATGAATTACAAATACATCCAATCTTTAAAGTTTAAGATGTTGCATTGGAGATACGCTCAAAATAGGAAATTTTAGGGTATAAATTATTTATGCCTAATAAAATGATTGTTTGCCACATAAAATTTTGTGGATTTTCAATTAAAAAATGTTTATATTAAAATTATATAAATAGAATGTTGACTTAATTCATTGTTATTTAAAAACATTTGTATATAGCTGATTTTGATAAGAAAAAATATTTGTATATTTTTGAATTATACGT